>APFE030689040.1:0-17389 GCA_000404065.3 Pinus taeda
ACGTGGAAAACCTCTGTGGATGGATGCTAAGGGTCCATAGGAACCTCACCTAGCCTCCCCAACCTATCCCACGCTTTCCTTCCTTCTCCATCCCATCTGCACAACCAAACCCTAATAAGCACAAAATCGCATTCATTCCACCTGCTTAATGAAAAGTACAAAAACATGTCTTTGATAATGCAAGTAGTTTAGATCCATGCATTTCCACTTATTAGAGGTAGTAGCAGCATTGGTAGAAGTTTTATTCACCTTCATTGCATTATAGGGGTTAGACTAGTTAAATTAGGGTTTCCTAGGTTTACATGCTTTGGTTTACTTTCAATTCATTTTTGTCAAGTAGACTAGTCTTCTTTGAGCTAGCTTTCGTCCATCATTGATAAAGCTTCTTCTGTGAGCCATAGAAGTTGGCTTGAGCCCTAGCGGACTTGTGCCAGCTGATCAAGTGACAGTTGCGACAAGAGCTAGTACTTGTGCATATAGCACCATAGCTTCCAAGTTTGTACGAACTACCGGGTTGATAAAATGAGAGACAGGAAGCCCCAGGAGTTGTAGCATTATTGCTACAATACTGGAACTCACCAACATATCTTCCATATATGCACAATTTCCATATATGCGCATATCTTCCGTATATCCATAAATTTCTTATATGTGCATATCTTCTATGCGCATATACAGAAATTGTGCATATATGGAAGATATGCACATATCTTCCGTATATCCCTAACTTTCTTATATGTGCATATCTTCTGTAAGTACATGTTGTTTATGTATCTATGTCATATATACACAAATTCCATATACAAAATTGCGCATATACGAAAATTGTGGATATACGGAAGATATGCGCATATCTTCCGTATATGCACAATTTCCATATATGCGCAATTTCTATATATGGAATTTGCGCATATATGATGTAGAAACATGAACGACGTGCACATACGGAAGGTATGCACATATAGGAAAGTTAGGGATATACGGAAGATATGCACATATCTTCCGTACATGCACAATTTTCGTATATGCCCAATTTTTGTATATGGAAATTGCTCATATACGGAAATTGTTCATATATGAAAGATATGTGATATGTGTATATCTTTCGTATATATATAACTTTCCTATATGTGCACATTTTCGTATACGTGCAATTTTGTATATGAAAGTTGCGCATATACTGTAGATTCACATATATAAAAGACATGCATATACAGAAGATATGCGAATATATAGAAGTTGTGCATATAGGGAAGGTATGTGCACATATGGAAGTTTCACATATACCTGGAAGATACGTGCATATAGAAAAATTCCGCATATACAAAAGAAATACACATATTTTCTGTATATGCACAATTTCTATGTATGAGAAATTTCTATATATGGAAGTTACACATGTACAACTCGACTTATTGAGTTCATAAATAACTGAAGGAACAACAACCTAGATGCCCTAGTGTCACTCACCACCCAATGATTGTAGAAATCAATAAGAAAGATGATAAGCCAACAAGCAAAAAAAACCAAATGAAAAATAGTTTTCTAGTCAGGGAGAAAACGGTCTAAAAGGCTTATGAGGTCAAAATCATAAAAGCAAAACACACTGGCCAAGATTGGGGACAAACCCTAATCTTCACTTAGAGGCATCAGTGTGAGTAGCTAACTGAAAATAAGCACCAGAGGTTGGTCAGCGCGACTATTTCTCAACAAATCACGTTGATCAGCGTGACTGCCAGCGAATTAAGTGCGCTGATGGAGGGAGCCATGAAAAAAATGAAACAGAGACTCTACTATGAATTTCAAACTCAAGTGAGTAAGTAGGAGAAAAGAAACAGAACCAAAGGGAAAAAGTGGAACTATAAAAGTTCACACGAAATCATGAAATCTCAGATAAACAAAAGAATTGGTTCCTCAGTATGGTCACCAATTTGTGGTGAAGTAAAATTATAAGTGTGGACATAAACAAATTCCTCTAGCCCGATAATGGGTCTAGCCATAACTGATACATTCTATGGAATATTTCCTTAGGTTAGAACCAACTAAGAGGGCCTACCTCTTAGTACGCTTATCTCATTTGATGATATCCTTTCTTGCTCGCTCCAGCTATTTATCGCTTCCTTCTTCAAACACCTAAAACAAGTAAACAATAGTAAACAACAAGTATCATAATAGACAAATTGTAATTCAACCTACTTAACAAGTCAAGAAACATTAAGCCATAAATGTGTAAGATGACAAATCATGTAGGAAATCAATTGATAGTTGAATATATATTGAATCAAGAAGAGATTACAACCATTGTCTTAATGTTGCCATTCTTCTCTGACAAGATCAGGTTCCCACACACTTCTGCTAGCATTCCATGATGGCCTCAACAATAATAGTTTTAAGGCTCTTCCCTTTAGGCTTCACTCCAAACTAAACCACACTTCTCCATCACATAAGTAGAGAGCTACAACTATGAATAACTCGTTGTTTACTCCAAACCAAACTAGCACGAGTACACCAACATTAACACTATCTTGTGCTTGGGAAGAAGGGAGGTTTATATAAGATTAATGGATGGGAGATGGATCCTCTTCTCATGGGAGAAGTTCTTATCCCTTTAGTTAGTTCCATCATTATAGGGGAAAGGATCCCAAATTGACATCCTCGACCCTATCCAACCAAACCATTTACCATACTTCTATTATGAAGTTTCTAGAGCTGGAAGCTTTAGCTCTTAATTTAAAAAACTATCCCTAATAGGACCGGACTGTCTGGAACACAACTCAATTTCTCCGGTCAGCACTAGGGACAGTGCTAATTCCTGCATATTGGCACGAGGAAGACAAGGGCCATTAGTGTTGGTCTTGTAAACAAGGAAAAACAAAAGTTTTAGGGGAAATGGTGAAAAAAAGAATTGATATGCTCATAAAGAGAGACATAGTGGGGGTTTCTTCATGAAGGGAAAGCATGTGGGGATTCACTGTACAAGTCCATCAGGATCAAGGAATGGGGAGTACAGGAACAGTGACAAAATGTTGTATAACATGAAGTAAACGCCAACAACCAGCATATGTTGGAGGAAAAAGCGTAGGCACTTAAGGAATGGGAAGAATTCATTGCACATAGTTAGTAGCTCGAAGTAGCAATATAGCAGGTCTGTAGTGAGTTTCGCGAGCTCCAAATCCTAGCAGACGTGGTCTTTGCAGAAAATATCCAGAAGTTAGCTGTCATGGTAAAAGAATCAAAGAAGGAAATTGGTAAGGTTTGCTTTGAGCTGCAGCTACAGATATTAGAGCTCCAACTTAAGTTGCAGCAAAACACTCCTCTGGAAGTCAGAGAGCAATGCGAGGTTGCTATTGAAGAAGATATGACTACACTAGAAGCTGCAGTCAAGGATTACATAGAATTGTTTGAACATACCATGGAATTGTGGAACTCGTTGCAAGAAGATCCAGCCTTGTAGAAAATCGAAGCAGATATCTGAGAAAAGCAATAGCAGTTTGATGAGATCAGAGCTATAGCATGGACCTTATCACCATTGCAAAGGTTCACCTGATTACAAGAGGGGAAGTTCATCTAGACTGGAATTGATGAACTGTGTCAAAAGGCATCCATCATATCTTCAAGGACGTAGCCCGACTGTAGTGCGCTTCCCAAATCAGCTTGGCACGCTCACTTGAAGGAACACAAAGGTGGACTAGGTAGCATAATAATGTTCCCTGGTATGTGGAGGTGAACTCTGGATCATTTTTGTATTGCTGCGTCCATCAAGAGGTCTCGTGGCGACAAGAGTTGAGAACAATAGTCAGTTTTGCAACTGGGGGCCTGTTGAGGCAGAGACCACAACATGATTGGTGCTTCTCTTTTTGTATTTAATGTTCAAATGGAATTGTTGTAGGTATCTAGAACGCTTCTAATAGCGATTGTTCTGTAACTTCCCTTGTGTCTGTATAAAGTAAATAGGTCAGTGATTGGTGTGGATGATTTTGTCCTTCTACAAAATGTAATGCTTCCATTACCGACAAGCATGCACACGGAATACATCTCTTTACCATAGGTAGGGTACTTATGAATTATATCAGAAAGTGTCTCACTATGATAGTCCACTAGATTCCCATGTTGGATGAGAACTACACCAATAGCATAGTCATAGGCGTTTTTCTCAAGTTCAAATGGTTCTTACAAGTCTCGTAATGTGAGCACCGATGTTAAGTAGATGCAGTGCTTCAACTCAACAAACACCTTATTTTGGGACTGAGATCGAAACAAATTTGCTTTCACCCCACCCTTAGTAATCTGAATCAAAGGACAAGTGATATGGGAGAATCCCAATATGAACCTCTGATAAAAAATTTCAAGGCCAAAAATATGCAAATATTTGTTAAGGTGGTTGGGGCTGGCCAATCCCGAATAACTTTGATTAGTCATATCCACATGCACACCATGTTCATCTATCATGTAACACAAATCTTGGACCTCACTCATGCCAAAGGTGCATTTCTCCAAGTTGGCTTACAATTTTTGTTGCCGAAGGGTTCGAAGGACTTGTCGAATGTGTTTCAAGTGTTCTTCCCAACTCTTGTTGAAGATGAGGATGTTGTCCAGATAAACAAGTGTGAATGAGTTGGTGAAGGGATACAAGATGTCATCCAATAGCCTCATAAAAGTAGCAAGGGAATTTTTTAACCTGAAGGGCTTAAATAACCATTCAAAAAGGCCTTCCTTCGATTTGAAGGCAATATTCCATACATATGTGGGCTCTACTGAAACCTAGTGATGTCCAGACTTCATATCAATCTTGTTGAAATACTTGGTCCCATTAAAATGGTCTAGAGGGTCATCAATCTGTGTGATTGGATTCCTATTCTGACAATGATTTTGTTTAGTGCCTAATAATCAATGCGAAGCTTCCAGGTCCCGTCCTTCTTTTATACAAGCACAATCGGGCTCCCATAAGGCAAGGAACTTGGTCGGATGTGCCCTTTTGTAGAAAATCTTGTATTTTCTACTTGATATCTTCATTTTCCATAATGGAGTGACGATATATCAGCCCATTGGGTAGAGGTGCTTCGGGAGTCATATCGATCGAATGCTTGACTTGAAAGTGAAAGGGTATCCCAATGGGTGACAAAAAGATGTCCCTGTATTCTTCCATAGCCGTATCAACCTCCCTCTGTTGCGTGGAGAAACCCTTCCCAATGGTCATGGATGTGGCTACAATCTTCCCCTTACTTTGAGAGTGAATTAGAAATAAAATAAATTTTCCATTTTGGGAGATGATATTACTGAATTTCTTAGCAGAGACCAAAGAGATGATGGTAGGCGGGGCTGCCTCCAGTATTTTGTATAAGTTATTACCCAAAGAAATAATAATAAAGTGAGGTCTAGAGTCATATACAACATGTCGGTTCCACAAGTATGGTTGTCCTAATAATACATCACAAACATAAAGAGGAGAAAGATCACACAATACCTCATTCATGAAGGGCTTAATGCTATAGGGAAGGTGACAGTTTTGGCTAACGCGAAGTTGATATCCTTGGTGAAGCCACCCGATGGTGTACGGCTATGGATGTGCTACAGTCAGTAGGCCCAACCCCTTTACGACCTCTGTTGGAATGAGGTTATTTTGGCTCCCACTGTCGACAAAACTACAATATAGAACACTTCACCCACATCTATCAGTGGAAGAGGTGTTCCCCCTGCTCTGGATCTTCAGGCTCAATCTTCTAGATCTTGGTGGTGGCCACAGTAGCACTAGGCTCTGCATAAATGATTTGCTTCCATTTGTCATTCCCCTTGTCAGTTTGAATCAAAGTCGAAACATGTGTCTGATTCAAAACCCTTCAACTCGACCACTAGTGATTTCTTGTCCCAACACAAACTTGTGTTATGAGTGGAGCTCTTATGGAACTCGCACCACTTTCCCTTATCCTTCTTTACTTTTGTGTTGTTATTCTTTGCTTACGGCTTCAGCGGGTTATCCTGGGTTTCCCTGCCTTGGCTTTTTCCTTTGCTATGCGGTTTGGGGGCACCTTTCCCCTGCTTCAAATTCACAGATCCAAAGTCTTTATTTTTTTTTGTTTAAACTTATGCTTAATCTTGACAGTGTATAGGTATGTTGTGTCAAGTGAGGGGATGTCCATGAAATCCATATCATCATGGATGTACATGTGTAGGAAGTGGCGATACTTGAGTACCCAATGCTGCTCAGAATCCTTAATACCCAACTTCGTAAGGAAACATTGGTAAAATCTAACACGTCTTGGTCCCTTCCCTGTTGCAGCATGATCCACTTTATGTATTTATCCTCATAGCTCTCGATAGGGTAATACTACTCCTTGATGGCACCCCAGAATGATTTCCAAGTGGATGCCGCTAAAAATAGTCAGGGTGTACTTTCTTCCTTCTTCTCTTAGTAGATTTCCCACTATTCCTTAACATAGGGGCGTCTTTGAAAAGAGCTAAAATAATCTTTTCCTGGATGGAAAAATCATGAACAAAAAAATATCCTTCTAGCATATTTAACCTTTTTTCTACAACGTTCACATCTATTTGACCTTCAAATATGGGGATGTCAAAGTTAAGTTTTACCTTGAAGGGTGTGGCACTTCCAGAGTAGTTGTTGGAAGGATGTGCGTCGCCTTTGGGTAGTTACTAAAGGATCTAGGAAAAGTTTTCCATCATAGCGTTCCTCTGTGATTCGAGGGCCTCTTTGAGAAAGATTTTTAAAGGATCTCCTACCCCTTCATCTTTCTTCCTTTCCACCATGGGAGGCTGTCAGGATTTGTAAGGCTGGGCTCGTAAAGGTTTGACCACTTCGAGCCCTAACTCCTTATATCCCGACCTCATTGGGGTCATGCAAAGAAAAAAAATAAAGAGAAAACCCCCTTAATACCACTGATCCAAACTTAAAACGGAATACAACAAATTACATATATAACCATAAATATAGAGATGCAGTAGAAATAACACTTCATTTCATTAATATCAAATATTGAAATATGCTTACAAACCTAATGGAAATAATACTAGCTCGACCGATGTTATCTTATCTCTGAGAAGATATGTGGTACTACATGCCTCTAAATTGTGTTACAATGGGGCTCGAAGACATATTTATTATTGAGAAGCAATGGAAAACCCTAAACAACCAAAAACCTAACCCTGAGAGATGAAGCGCCAAAACTATGGGCCCCATTTTAGTAAATTGGTACATCAACTTCCCAGGGTCGTAACTTTGGCATACAATCTCCATTTGACGTGCACAATACCTTGTTTAGGGAAAAATAAAAACGTCGTTTATGGCCTCAAAACAGCTCTCAAAGTTAAGGACCTGAAAAACTACCAAAAATAGTAAATTGTGCTACAATTAACAAAACTGAAAAACTGAAAGACATAGTGGTGGGGAGCCAAGTGGAATAGGTGGGTGACCACCAACATCCACCTGGATCACCATTTGTCTTTTCTTCATTTCCATGATTGATCCTCAACTTTCCCTAGTTTTGCAAATTTGAAAGGCTCTAAAGGATGACTACATTAACTTTTGCTTGCTTTTCTTGAGCTTTGGCAAGTCTTTCCTATGCCTCAACCAACTTGTTATTATCTCCCTTACAACTTCTGATTTTTTCCTTCAAACTTCTGAGTGTATCTACTATATCAGGAGAGTACGCCTCTCCTTGCTGATCAATTGACCTTTCCCATTCCACTAATTTCATATCAAGCTTGTAAGGGGAGTCATTTGAACTGTTGTCCACTAATATTTGATGTTCTATTTCCTGCAATCATACCATGTTAGATATACCAAATAGAAGAGATAATCAAGATCATACCTCAGTGTATCTCAGTGGAGGCTATCACATCTACATAACTCAATCCCTATTAGTACAACACATTATCACAAGTATATTGATGCATACATGAATTTAATAACCATAACCTTCTGTGCAGGCCAATCCAAATTAGCATGATACATAATAATATCAAGAACTTAACCACAATGACAATAATCATCATACATATGACTACAGTGCATATAACAATAAGTTAACTATTATGCATGACTAGCAGATGCACTTGCATATGACTACACTAATCAAATAACATCTATCATGCATGTATCAACAACAACAATAGAATGAAAGTCATGCATATAACTTCGATGCATATAAAAACCATTCACCGTCATAATTGCATGCCCAACACATAAACCTTTATGATTATCTACTTTTACTCTTAGGTCTAGTGCTACAACCTCGCTTTGATACCAATTTGTAACGCCTCCTCCTACATCTACCCAATTTTACCAGCTTGGCAAGGTAAACATGACAATAATGTCACTATGATATGACCTGACCTCCAATTTCCAATTATGGAAGTGGGGCTGACACACTGACAACTTACAAACATTTTTCATGGACTACAAACCACCTAGGAGCTTGGAAACCACCCCAGGTGATCAATGCCTGAGATAGAGTTATTTTCAAAAGGGTAACTCCCCAACAACACGCAAAACACAACATCAGTGCATTTATGAGGTCCCAACCAGACGCATAGGCGTGCTTCCATGTAGTTATGACCCAAAAAATCTAGTTTTTTTTCAATGGCTCTAAGATCTTATCCAATTATTGAGGCTAGCCTCTAGACCACTACACAAAGTTTCTTGTAACATTCCAAAAACAAAAACAAGATGATGACAAAGGCAACCAATCAAGGCTCAAGCAATAACTTGGCCCAGACATGCCTAATCCATGATATACATTTCATCAAACATATAGTAAAATAGAAGCTACATGCCATGAATGCATATCTGATCATAACAGTTCGCACTTCATCGAGAATCACCTAGAATGTCTAATACCCTCTGAAGATAGTTGCAATAACACTTGTTATTCCATGCATTCATTAACCATCTAGCAACTTATCAAAAGATGTCAAGAGCCATAGATAGAATATATCATATAACCAACATATAAACAAAATGGAAACCATGGAAAATCAACCATAAAATCACCAACATAATCACTATAGTGCTCATAGATCACAATAGGAAAATATCTCATACTAACCTATAAAAGTGTTAACCAAGTTAGGGACTTCCACATACCACCATACAATAGATTTAGTTGAACCAAATCTCTCTTTCATCTAATCACCCCTGTGCCACATTCCAAACATGAATGTGGGAGCATAAGGGATAAAGCAAACCAAAATCAACCAGGGCTTCTAGAAGGCAAACCACCTCAACCCTCAACCATAGTGATCTCACCTATACGATCCAAAAATCACTAATATCAACCAAATCGGTCTCTACCCAAGCCGCCCAAGGCTCAAACAACTAGTAACTCAACCCATAGCTAAATGAGGACTCCAGAGTGTTTGTTCCAACTTGTGACTCCAATGACTAGTAACTCAAACCCAAAGGCTCAGAGAATTTGTCCTAACATGTAGGCTCCAGGAACTAGTAACTCAACCCATGTTGTTCTAAAGCTCCAAACTGTTTGTTCCAATCCACAACCATGGAACCTAAGAACCAATTAGAAAAACAAGTGGAAAACCCAGAACACTATAGCTATCCAGGAAATGACAAGGCAAGGCTGAAACCACTTTCAATCTAGGAAAATCTCCATGCCAATGACAACATATAACTGACGAAGCACTTGCATATACCATACATCCAAAAATCAACAAGGAGATCACACATGCAACCTGTTACTTGCAAAGTAAGCTGGTTGTACTTGTTGATCCAACGATCTCCTTGCACTTCCTTGCTTTCCCTTTCTTGCTTCTCCATTTTTAAGTGAATGCTAGAGTGCTCCAACCATGCTGCAATAATGCTCTAATTGTGCAAGAGTGTAAGAGAGCCAAATGCTAAACTGACAAAACTTGTGCAAAAGCCATGAGTTGATTATTTGACACCTTTTTATCATTGATGTCTCATTTTTCTTCATTTTCATTTAATTTCCCTTGCATGCAAATCTTTGTCTCCTCATATTTTTTTCTCCTATTTTCCTTTATTTTCATAACTAAATGTCATTTATTGTCTCTTTGCCTTTGCCAACGCCTTTGCCAATTTTCATAGCCATTAATAAGTTGCAAGTGATGCCCATTATGATGTTTTAACCACTATTCAGCTTGGAATACGTATCCCATGACCTTGGTCTTATTTTTATTTACATTAAAGATCAACCAAGGGATGTTACAATTATACATTGCTATATCTAAATAAAACTAATTAAAAATTAAAAATATTTATTTATTAAATTCATTTAATTAACATTAAAATTTTTAAATTCCATCTTTTCTATTGTCAATATATTGTTTTCAATCACTATACATCCCAACAAAATGTAAGATGTCATACTCTTCTTATTATAATTGAACTCATCACAATCATGAAATAAAACATAATCACTAATTTAAAATCACTTTCTTGTTGGTAAATTCGATTGTCCAACACAATGGTTGTAGGTAATGTCCATGCCTTGAATGGATAGAATAAGGAAATTCTTAACTAGTGAAGTATATATAGTATGGAAGTAGAAATTTATTTTGTAATGCATTTATACAACATTTAAACTATGAATTAATGCACAACTCATAAGAAAGGACAAGAGTTAGTGCATTATTAATTCAACTTTGAATCCATTGAATGAAGGAATGAGGGAAAGTCTTGTAGGTGTTTAGCAACTCAAAAGTCAAGCACTTTTAATGACTGAACTATGGGGATTAGCTCATAAGGTTCACACAACCTAGAACAGCTTGTTGATTATTAATATGGAATAACATCTAGTACCAATAGTGCTTCTTTACTAAAGTTTCTAGTGACCTAGTAACACAACACTTAATTATTCTCTCCATGCTACCAATCAAGCAATTGGAAGATTGAGCTATGGGTTTCTTCCATCTATTCCATTGAATAAAAATAGGTGATGACATATGTTTTAAATTATAAGAACATGACACTTAGTCTTAGTAATTCGTTGACCACATAGATTTTCAATGCACCATAAACATAGAGCATTTTTATCCATGTAAAGCGCAAATGAAAAAACCAGATTTTATGGAGATTTTATTATGTAGGAATTGATTAGAAAAGGGTGGGTTGTACACAGATTGGGTGTAATATTACTAACTGGTAGGAAATACTGCAAATGACTATGGCTTAACAAAAACCCTGTCTCATTATGGGACTAAGTCAATGTCTTATTCTATTATGATCATCAAGCATAATGCTTCCTCCTCTCATCTGTGTTATTTTCTTTCTTCATTTTATCCTCTTTGTTAAATGCCCCACTTCTTCATCACAACCTTCATTTTTAAGGGGCTACATTGGAAGGTCAACCATCACAATGGTTCAATCCAACTTCAAAGTAAATTTTTGGGCATTTCCTCAGTTTTATGAAAAAAATAATAATTAAAAGCGTATTATAAAATTTGCAAAGAAATGGTGTTGACGATTCAATTCAGGACATTCCTCCGTTCCTTCATTCCTCCCACATGCATACCCATGATACGAAAAACTTTAACATTGTTAAATATCCTTTACAAATACATCTCTTCTCCCTTTGTGATCTTTCAAAATATTTTTGTAAAATTCCTCCTAAGTTATTGCAACTTTTACTTCTTTTACTTTGGAATCCATTCTAATTGAACTTCATATTTATAGGATTTCATGTTTATGTTTTCACATTAAAGAGAATTTAATTTAGTAGTTGCATTCATAATTTCTACGTTTAATGAAATAACTATTGAAATATAAAGCAAGGAATTTCAATACAGTAAGAATGATGATATGAGGTAGAACAATGTTTGTAGTAGTCTGTACCTCGTAGTAAAGTATTCAAGGCTAAAAAAATGTTTGTGGCACCATATAAGGTTAAATATCCTAGAGTTCAAAAATCCCCATAAATGAATATGAGTAGATTGATATTTTATTCTCACACACAAAATTTATTTGTTGCTTGATAATAATATACATTTTTAGGAATTAATTAATTTATTATTATTATTTTAATAATAGTTCAAAATAGCAAGGCATATTCCTTGTAACCATACAATCTTGGTTTTACATTTTTATAAAAAATATAAATAAATTAAATATAAATATGAAATTCAGATCTATGTAAAAAAATTGAGACAATATCATTGATACTTTATCTTGGAAAACCTTAAAATACAAAAAATAAACAATTTTCCATATAACTAATTAAAATAAAATTTATCAAACATATAAAACCAATCAAACTGGTCAACCATATAAAGCAAATTTCAAATATATTAATCTTGAAAGATTAATCGGCCTAATAAATATAAACTTGAAATATAATCCCAAACCTTTTATAAATTAAAAATATTAATGAGCATAATAAATTTTGAGAATCTATTAGTCCATATAATGAATCCTACAAAACATCCAGTAATTGTTTGCTTTCTTACCTCACATACAATCTAAGCTTGGAATATATCCAGTTATAAAAGATATTAATTAGCATAATAAATCTTTGAAAAAATATTAATCAACTCCATATATTAACTCCACATAATTCCTATTCCTTTGATATAAAATTAATTAATAAAATTCGCTATGGCATTTCCATTCCCTTCCTTCCATGACACTATTTATGAAAATAGCGTTTAACGTATAATCTTAACCGAAATTAGGGTTAGTGGTTTTAAATTAATGTTGTTGTAACAACGCATATCTTAGAGGGCAGGCATAAGTAGCCGCAACCCACTTTAACGTGTAAAATTCATCTTCGGTGCAAAAATTCGTGGAGGATGGATGAATTTTAAAGGCAGAATGCATAAAAGCAGGGAAGAGAAAAGAAAGAAATAAAATTATTTTAATTTTTACGAGGTGAAAGATAGTATATTGGATAGATTATTTTTTTTTATCAAAGGTGTCTCTCTTGCTCAGGAAATCGAACTGTAGATTGAATAACTTCTTGACTGTCACAGCAATGGATGAATGCTCAAAATGAGACGATGGATATGGTCCGTTAGCCCATGTACCACTATTTAATATAATACTCAATGTTATGGAAAATATTCGAATTATGGATAAAGGGAAGAAGATAGCGCCAAAAGAGTCGAAACCTGTTCCTTTGTCAATCCATGGCGAAATCACGATAGTGGGGATTCGAACCCCTAACCTGTCGAATGCCGGAGAAATTATGTCCACGAATTCGCATTGAAAACTCATGTCAGAGTCCTTCTCCAAAAGCGTCCTTAGAGGGTGTATTAGTGGGGTATAGAGATGGAAATAGGCGGTGCCACCACATGTTGTCAACTTATGGGAAAAATTCAGTTAACCAAGTCAATATCTATCCCCACAAAACCAAATTTTGATCTTAGATTCAACTCCCAGAGGTACGGGATAAGAATATAAATCAAGGATCCCCATCCTCTAGAGTGCAAACACAGCAGCAACAATGGTGTCAGCTGCTGGAGCTCTAGATTCCGAGGGTGGGAAAGGGCAAGAGGCCATGGTTATGGATTGTTCGAAGCCAACGAAGAAGATTCCCAGAAACAGGTTTGTGATTGCATATGCAGTTTTGGCCTCCACCATCTCAATTCTGATCGGCTATGGTATGTTTGGAGTACTTGATTGGAATAGACGACCGATCAGATGGTCTGGATATGACAAGTTTGGCAACTTTTACGGTATTTATTTTGTGTATATAACTGTCAATATTTATTTCATCGGGCTATTTGGATTTTTATTCTGTGCATCCTGAATTTATTTCAGCAGTTTACTTCTGTTGTTGTAGTATTTGTTGTAAATGTGTTAGAAAACTTGAATGTAGCTAGTAAAGTTTGAACACACACAGTTTTGCAGAGCAAAAACACTAAAGGAAAATGGACTCTAACTAAGAGTGAGCATGCATGCAATCCAATGCTCTAATTGAGAGTCTGCATGTACGTGTAATAGTTCCAACACTAGTCCCATAAAAGTTTTTCCTCTTTATTTGTTCTGGTTAATATATAATACATACGTTGGATGCTCATTTCTTCAGCCTTCTTTGTATATATTCTATGTATACTGTCAATACTCATTTCTTAAGCCTTATTTTGTTTTTTATCTACGTATATCGTTAATACTCATTTTAATAGTCCCAGTTTGCTAGTTTTCCTTTATATTTCTTGTGCATTAAGTATATTTTGGAAAAAGAAAAATATGATTTAGTTTTGAAATAAGCATGGGATAATTATTATTGATGGTTATCTGAGAATATACACTAGCTCATCACTAAACCATTCTACTTGTAATTACCAGTTAAGAGAGTCTATAAAGAAAAAACAAAAAAGACTGTCAAATACCTCTAAATCTTCAACAGCCAAGGCTGCCAAATACCTCTAGGCAGTTAAGAGAGTCTATAAAGAAAAAACAAAAAAGACTGTCAAATACCTCTAAATCTTCAACAGCCAAGGCTGCCAAATACCTCTAGGCAGTTCAAATATTTTCTTGAGTCTAAATTTTTTTTGTTAAAAAATCCACCTGTACTTACCAACTAAGGGTCTATCAGGAGGAGAAAAGTTGTCAAGACTGTCAAATACCTCTAAATCTTCGGCAGTCAGGGCTGCCAAATACCTGTAAATCTTGAGCAGTTAACATATTTTCTTGAGTCTAAATTTTTTTTGTTAATTTTTTTCAACGAATTTTTCGAGTGGAATAAGTGGTTGGCAAGGGTACTACTGTAACGGCTTAGATTCAATGTTGATGCAAAGCCCTTTGTTTGTAGAGAAAATGTGAATTTCAACTGTTTCCATGCTTAGATTCAATGTTGATGCAAAGCCCTTTGTGTGCAGAGAAAATGCGAATTTCAACTGTTTCCATCCTTTCAGCTAGACCATTTTCTTTTGTATTTCTCGCGTGCATATCGTTCCTACTTACTTTTTAATTTTTCACAGGTTTTTGAATTTAGGATTGATGGAGGCAAGGGCGTTGCCATAAAAACAATTTAGGATTAAAGCTGCCGTAGAGTCGTTTATAGTCGTTTTTAAGATAATATATTATAAGTTACTTTGATCGATTTTTCCGAGTTCAATAAACTTTAGCATATTTTCCAGGGTAAAGGGTAATGGTTAACAGCCAAGAGAATAAATGTTAATAGTTAAGAGTGTGAGTTTGTATGAAGTATTCGGTGCAGAAGAGTCCGGTATAGTTAGAGTATGCATAATTTCATATTTACTAAATTTGGTATTTATATATTTGTAACTGGGTCATTGTCATAAAAAACAAGAAAAAACTAGCCCAGTAAGTAGATGTATATGAGAGAATCAAGAGTGATTAAGCAGCAGCTAACCATTTTGTGTTTATTTGTTCTTTCCTCCTCTAGCTTTCCAACCGGGATGAAACTCATCTTTTTCTTTCAACATTTTTTCGGATGATCAATTTGCATTTCTGAACCATACTAAATATAATTACTTCTTGATATTCTCAGTTGGAATGGAGCCTGTTAACTGGGTGCTGGGACCCGAGATTTTCCCTCTTAGACTCCGGGCCAAGGCGGCCAGCATTGGCGTGGCCGTTAACCGAGGCATTAGTCGGGTGGTCTCAATGACATTTCTCAGCATTTCCAGAGCAATGACTATGCGTCAATGGTTCTCCCTCGTCTTAGCTGTTTCGGTTCTCTGTCCAATCTTCATATACTTCCGTGTACTGGAATCTTTCCCCGTGAAACCTCAGGAATATTTAGACAAAATGGAAACAGATCCGTCAGTGCTTGAGCCTGGTAACAGGAGGGGTATTCCAGTGAAAGCAGAAACAGGAGGGGCAGTAACAATAACAGGAGGGGCAGTAAATGTAACAGGAGCGAAAGTAAATGTAACAGTAGCGACAGTAGCAGTAACAGGAGGGGGAGTAAATACAACAGGAGGGGCAGTAACAGGAGGGGGAGCAGGGGTGGCAGTAACAAGTGGGGGAGCAAATGTAACAGGAGGGGAAGTAACAGTAACAGGAGGGGTAGTAACAGTAACAGGAGGTGCAGTAAATGTAACAGGAGGGGCAGCAGGGGGAGCAGTAACAGGAGGGGCAGTAACAGGATGGCTAGTAACAGGAGGGGTATTAACAGGAGGGGCAGTAACAGGAGGGGCGGTAACAGGAGGGGCAGGAGAGGCAGTAACAGGAGGGGCAGTAACAGGAGGAGAAGTTATAGGAACGGTAGTAATAGGAGGGATATTAACAGGAGGGGCAGCAACAGGAGGGGCAGTAACAGGAGGGGTATTCCAGTGAAAGCAGAAACAGCCGTATCATGAACGTATTCTACTGAAAACTACGATATATTTTATATGACCCTGGTATGTCCGAAGCTGCAGGATAAAGAAAAGGGAAAATAGTTTGTCATATGTAGTCCATAGGGTTTGTGTATGTTTAAGTGCAAGTTGATGTAATGCATATTGGTCAAAAATCCCCAATTTGGAGGACTCAATTCAATGTACTTCATCGGATTTGGGCTGAGATCACAGCCCGGCAAGCCATGTTCAAATTAGTGTAAACCCATCTTTTTTATGATTTGTCAAAAATCTACGACTACATTTACGACGTGATTCGCCCCTTTAGCCGCAGCTTTCCGGGTCCGCAAGCCCAACTAATTCTCATAAATAATCGAATATATAAGGAATGGGAGTCGTTACGATGTATTGCTTAAGGCTTTCACTTACTCAATGGAACCTACACTATGGACTACCAGCAGTACAACTAAGCTTGATTAACCGATTAACAAGGCTAGACAAGAGTTAGACGTGTTGATAGACAGAGTGTGGCTGGGGCATAGAGACTAACCTAGAAGAAGCTTAAGTAGGGTGGATTCTAATAGTCTCTGTTGTTCCAACTAAGAAATATAAATCTAAAGATTCTTAATCTAAACCTATATCTTTTGATTAAACCTAGTTCAAATAGTCTCTCTAAAAAGAATACGTTTATGATACAGTAATAAGAAGTTAAGTTACGACACCCCCTTTACTTCAGGATTCAGACGTCCACAGGCCAAAGGTGCTGGGAATTAGGAAACTATAAAGAAGAGCCATGTTTGAATTAGTCCAAACCCACTTTTTTTAATGAATTGTCATGGGCTCAAACCAATGTACTCAATCCAATTTAGGGCTCAATCCAATGTACATCCCACTTGGGCTGAGATGACAACCAAGCGAACTAAATGCAAATGTAAACTCTATTAGCAAAAGTAAATAGATTGAGATATTAAAAAAGTCAAAAGGCAACGCATGTTAAGAATGTATTTTTATGTCTTTTCTTAATTTAAGTAGATAGATTGAGATATTAAAAAAGTTAAAGGCAACGCATGTTAAGAATTTTTTTTTTTTTTTTAATTTATGGGGTAGCTGTTAAATTTACACTTTATTATAATACATAGATATTGTTATAATAATATTAAAT
>APFE030689046.1:0-15966 GCA_000404065.3 Pinus taeda
TTGTATCTGATATCAAACCTTTCTTGTTGTTTACTATTAGTTGTGGCGCGGCTGGTGAATCAATAACGCCTGCAACCTTCTTCTGCTTTTTACCCATTATGCCTGAATTGCTTGCAAAATCTGTATTCTGCACAGAGAGGTGGTTTTGGCGTCATACTGAGATAACAATGAAACTCACAGCTGATAGTAAAATAGAAAGAAGAACGTCGATATAGTTTGTCATTATTAAAACACCGCGGATACGATCTATAGGCAGATCTGAGGGGATGGATTCATTTAAGGGACCGTGTAGGACCTGCCACCTTATAAATGCTCATTAGTGCAATATTTGCCGAAAGATCTTTTAAATCATGCAATGGGCGTACTGGCGGCCGAGCGGGAATGATTATGCCTTAATTGTTATTAACTCAACCTTTCCAATCACTTTAACGGTTTTTCGTTGAGAACTGTGCCTTATCTTATCGGATCGGGCAGGGGCACGAGGGTAGTTTTAACAATGCTTTGAATGCTGCCGATCGCTGATCGCCGATATCGCGTCGGGGAAAGGCCTATGCGCATTAAGGATTCAACAGGAGAAACCACCGATCGCCGATTGCCGATATCGGATCGGGGAAAGGCCTATGAACAATGCTTGCGATACGAAGGGGACTGCCGATCGCGAATATCGCCGATAGCTTTATCGGGTCGGGGCTTTAACGATGGGCGCAATAGTGGTGCACAAGGGAATGGCCGATCGTCGATATCGCCGATAGCTTTATCGCGTCGGGGGGAGCCTTTTGATTGCTTGGTGCATCCTTTATGTTATTGCGATATGCGATCTTGCGATCGCTTTATCGCAATAAACACATATTTTCTTTATTTCCAATGTTTAAAGAGATATTGCTTTTGAGGGGAAGTTTATAGAGCGTTCCTTGGATTTGTTGGACTTTTACAAAGTAAGAGTTATTGACATCAATTTTATTTTAAGAGGGACCCATCTCATATTTTAATGGTTTTGTAAATAAAAATAAATATGAAATGGGGGGTTGTTTGCAAGGCACAACAGATTCTTACAGAGAGAGCCCTCTCCTAGCCTAGTAGGGCTAGCTACTTGGCTAAGTGTTGTTTTTGGTTACCCTGGCATTGCCTTCCTTCAGCCTGAGGTTCAATCCAGGTGCTAACACATTCATTCCTTACAAAAAATCATGTAATTTTGCATGAATCATGAGAACCATATTAGGATGAATTGTTCTCCAACTCTCCTTTGAACAATGGGATTTTATAATTCTCTCTTGTAAGAAGAACACCATTACGAAGTTTTAAATAACTGTGGAGTTGAAAAGAGAACCTTTGAATTTTTGGGGGTATCTCTTGTGATTAAGAATGGAATAGTTGACAAAAAAGTTAGTAACAACTTTCCCTTTTGTATCATATCAAATTTATTAAATTGAAAGATAGGTAAGTACATCATGCTTCCAACCCAAGAAACCCAGGAGAGTGGGTAACAATAGAATTCTCGTAAAATTTTAAGAAAAACAAATTCTAATAATTAATATCCAAATATAATCATTTATTATCTAAATATACAATCCACTAATAAGCCACACAATTTTTCTTTGGGTTAGTTTGATTATATTTTTTTTTATCATCAGTGATCATCCTCAATTGTGATGTAAATTCATTACAACAGGAATTGAAATATAGAAAGATGAGAATCTCATTCCATAGTAAAACATTTGGTAAAATAGAGATAATAAATCTCATCATAATTTAGATAATATGACTTTTACATCACATGTATTAAGTTATTTCTGGTTACAATTATACATAGCTTTGAGTTATAATTTTAATTCGTTTTTTTGGAAAAAATCAAAGTCATTAAATGCTTGTGTATAAGAAGCCACAATGGAACATGCTACATCAACCATTTCATCAATTTTAAGAAAATATTGTCCTACTATATATATGGAAGGTCTCATCTCATAGGAACAATACATGCAAGGAAATAAAATATAGTTAAAAAAACAAAAAAAAAACCTAAATATTTGTCAATTGCCAATTTAAATACATAATAAGGAAAATATAAAAATATATTTCCATACTAACCTTATATGGGAAACTATCTTGAATAAGATATTTTTTCAAGTCATGACAAGTATACATGTAAGGAGAGCATCGATGTATAACATTTGGGATGGAACCATAATGACCATCCTAGCCAAATGTAGTGCATGGTCTAGAATTGGCATGGACCAAAGGCCCTACACCTTTTTATCTAACATCATCATATAATGGCTCTTAATGGGAAGTTTCCACAAGTATGTTATTTTGAACTAGACTCTATATCAATGATGATGTTTTTGTGCTAGTGGCCCCAAATCCTATCTACAAACTAAGGTGGCCAAGTTTGGGGGGGGAGGGGGAAGGGGCTTGGTAGGGTGGTTAGTGGTATGGGAGATGAAAGAGATGTCATGCATATCCTTAGAATAAAGTGATCCTCTAGTTAGGTTATGATTGGTCATTGTTGAATCCTAAACAAAACCAAGACTAACCTCCTAGAATTCATTGATGTCAAAATAATTGACATGGAGACGCATAATAAACTCAACGCATAATGTAAAATGAAAATACAAGGAAACCTTCCTATTATTACTAGAAGGTTTCTCAAATACCATAAACCAAGTATCCCTCAAATAGTTCTTCCATGGCTAGAATGTGCACCAATAGATGTAAATATTCCTATTTCTTGGGTCAAGGAGTTGTTTAGTTATAGGATCAATGAACAAAGGAACAATCATCCCTTTAGCTATATGCAATTTTTTAACTTCTTATTTATTGAGACCAATTAATTAGTAATCTTTCATCCTAGCCCAATATTTATATATATCATATAATTGGGCACATGCATAGCTAATGGAAGCAACAATGTTGTCAAGTGAAGTAGGCAGTGAAATATGAGATGCCTCTTTAGCATTCCTAAGTTCATCAATTAAGTTTATGGGTTCATTTTGTTAAACTCACATAAATGGAATACAAAATTAGATGAACATAATATGCATTTCATTAATCAAATATACGTATAAATACATTTCTCTAACCCTTGGTTTCATATTCCAAGAGGTCTCTAGGAATTCTCATGATTGTTGGAATTCACTTAAGGCTTTTCTCCTTTTTCTCAAGTGACTAAGCCAAATTTACATAACCTAAGAGAATTTTTTTTCCAACGTTCCCCTCTTAATCCGAAGAGGTGTACGTGAGTCTAAGAAGAGAGCTTAAATACGAAGGTGGATAATAACCAATGGTTGTATGTTCTCTCTGAAATGGTGGTTTAAGGAAGACAAAAAACCAAATGAAGTAGTTGAAGTTGAAGTTTTCTATCGATGTTGGTTTAAGGCCGACCACTAACTCAAGAACTAGTGATCTATTATGCAAACTTGAAGATGATGGAAAAATTTGCAAGTAAAATTTTATGTATTTTAGGCAATGGATCACTTGCAAAACACATAAAATAATGGTTTTAAAACTTAGCTAATAGCATAAAACAGAGACAAATATACCATATTTGAAACACATGACAACAAAAATGATAAAGGAGTTCACCCCTCTCCTGGGCTACATTTGCTGGTCCATCTTCCAATGTTGGGCATATTTCATTAAGTGCTAAAATTTATATTTACAAGGACTTATAGTGCTCAGAATGTAAAACTTATGTCTCCAATGGCTCCACAACAATAAAAAACCCTCAGTTAGGTTCTTGTTGGGCTCAATTTGGCAAAAACCTGAAGAAATTATGCTCTCTAGAAGTTTTGTTGCTAACTACACTCTCCTTCTATCCATCCTATGAATTGTGCCTTTCTCCAAAACTTCCAAGTGCCATTTTCTCCCAGAGTTAGCGAGATTCCCACTAGTTCGAGTGTAACTTTTTGCCTCATTTAAATGCAAAATAACCCCCTATGGGCCGAGGGCTAGGTCTAATGGCCCGCCCCCACAGGATTAGCCCCTTAAGGTTCGGGGTCGTGTTCATTTGGTGCCCCATGGGGTCAAGGGTCGGGCCAACAACCTGCCCTAACTATCGAAGCCCTCATTAAACCTTGGTGCATGTCCATATAAGCTGGCATGTGACCCTAGGGCTGGCCCCCTCACCTTAGCACCTTTCGCCTTATCGTTGATTCTTCGTCAACGGTCATGTGAATACCGAAGTGACTGTGGCATGGTGCCTCTGCCCAACGTTGTTTGTCAGCTCCCTCTACCTTTGACCTATGGTCCTTTGGAACTGAATATAACCCAGGTATGTTCCCCAAAGTTCTACCTCACTTGCCAAGCACCCGTCGCAAAATCTGCCTTTGGTTGTATACATGTGTCAAGATTGTGGGTTGGACTTAATCGCTATCCCCACTCGACAGTTAGCGCTCTAGTCCGGTGGTGATATATACATGGGTTTTAGAAACTTGGTCCATGTCTAAGACCAAGCCCTTGGCTCCCATATGCCTGCAATCCCATGGACAGTAAGGTGATTGGGGGTCAGAGCTTAGCCCCGTCCCTTTCCCCCAACTCTTAAACACATAAACTTCAAATAAACATTTGTCATTATGTAGTAATAAGTAACACCTACATTCTGGCAGTAAGGTCGTGTATTGCGAGCCTTGAGGTCCTAGGTTTGAATCCCATTGGTGGTAGTTCGGCGCTTGCTAAATTTTGTTGAACTCAGGGTGCCACATGGAAGCCCATGACTGGGCCATGTGATATCCCACCATTGGTCCATTTCAAAACTCCATCCACCAATCAAATGTTCCCAAAACAAACTAATCACATGAGCCCACTTGGAAGCCTTCCATTGGCCCACGAGGTATAGTCAGGTTGCCCAATCACCCTACCCAATCAGTGTATGGACTTGCCATTCAGCAGTCCTGCATCCAACCTATAAATTTTTTACCTATTTGGGAAAATGATCAGAATGCAATATTGGGGGTATGCGATATTGGTTTTAAGTGATTGAAGTTGCATTGGATTTAGTTCGTCGAGCTCTATGATTTGGCACAGGTTTTGAGAAATTTTGAACACTTTTAATTTTGAGCACTTTACTAATCCCTTGGATCACTCCTCCCAACTGGAAGCTTTTCCACCTCCAAAAGACTATTTTCAGTCAACAAACAGATGAGGGTATGGTTCCCTCATCCTTCTAATATCAATCCATTTGGATTTTCCTGGTTTTGTACCTTTGAGCCCCATACAAAGGTGCTTCTCATTCCTTCTTCTTGAAGTTCTTGTTTTTCAGTCAAGGATAGGATCTTACTGTAGTTATTAAAGATTTTCAGGAGAGAAAAATTCTATTGAAAGAATATGAACATTCTCTCCTAGGTCTTCAATCAAAGGAGGCTTACCTAATTTCAATTTATTTTCACCTTGAAGCTTTTCTTTGCTAATGCAAAGCCTTTCTTCATCTCCAACCTGAAAATTGTGGTCAACATGATGCTTATCATGTCTAACCTTGTATTTGGCTTGAATCTTCACCAAATATGATCGCCATCGCCATGCACCATCTTTTCTCAAAGCCAAAACATTAGGAGACCCACAAGAATATGTATTAGAACTATTGTTCCCCTTTTCAATTAGCTCTTGCATCTTCTTCTTGATTCTTTCATTCTCTAACACTAGCATCTTGTTTATACCAATGTTCAAAAGTGATGCATCCTGCTACAATTGAAATTCATGTTGTTTTCCTCTTTTAGGAGGAAACACATTAGACTCCTGAAACATCTTATCACATGTGTTAACAACTTCAAATAAATTAGAGTACAACCTTGCATCACATCTTTGGAAGGCTTCAGACTCCTCAACATCTTTGTGTTTAGTCATTAACAAGGCAAAATTCTAACTACCATTTACAAACCTCTTCATTTGTCTAGCGTTCACAAAAGACAAATTCAACTTCTTACGATGTGCTCTAACAATATACTCAATCCCATTTTTAAAACAAATGATATTTTTTCTCATCAAAATGAAAGATGGATTTTCTATCATATAAGTATGGGCTTCCCAAAACAATCCCGCATGTGTCAAGTGGTACTACATCAAGTTCTACCTCATCAATAAAATTTGCGGTGATTGCGAATTTAAATATGCATTTTCTTGTCACTTACAATTTGGCATTCTCACATACCCAACCCAAAGGATAAGGTTTAGGATGAGGAATGGTTTCCAAATTTAGATTCTTGACAATTTCTTCTGAAACAAGGTTTTCTTGTGATCCACTATCAAACAAAGTATCTACTTTGTGATGTTGTGTGATGACTTTAATAAGGAAAAGATCTATTCTTTCTCTTTCATTTTGAGTTTCAATGGGCTTGCTAGAAGAACTAGTACTTGCAAAATAATCCTTACCTTTCAATCCCATGGCTATGATTTTTGTTTCATCTCCAGAATCAGATCCTAGATCTTGTTGTGTAGTTGCAGTAATATTTTTTTTTTCTCCTTGTTGTTAAACTTTTTGGGTCTCATATCAGGATGAAGTTTCCAACATTTGTCTTCATCATGGCCTTGTTTTGAACATTGTTTACATGTGAGTTTTTCTCCCTCTTTCTTAATTGAAGCATTATTTTTATCCTTGCCTTTAAACTCCCCTTTTCCTTTGTCTCCAGACTTAAATGACTTCTCACTAGTTTCTTCAGAAACATTCTTCCCTCTTGCTTCTAAATGAGTTGCATGTCACAACTTCATCAAGCTTTGTAGGGTTAAACATGAGAACTGTGTGTCTCAAGTAACTATGTAAACCTCCAATGTATTTTAGTAGAGTGTCTTGAGAGGACAAATCTATACTCAAAATCAAAGCTCTTTTCCTAAATTCTTGAGTATAGATTTGCACTTTTTGACCCTTAGCTTGCCTAAATTTTTGTCAATCCATTATATCTTCTTGCATGTATGCTAATGGATAAAATTGTCTTCCTATTGCAACAACAAAATTATTCCAAGAGGATAAAACCTTACCATGTTCCTTCATGTCCTCTTGAGTCCACCAAATAAGTGATGCACTTTCCAACCTAAGAGAAGCAAGCAAAATTTTGGTTTCATCATTCTTAATTCTTTGTATCCTACAATACACTTCAATATGACAAACCCAATTATCTTATTTCTCAACATTTACCTCTCCATCATACATAGTCAATTCAAACTTTATGTCAATCTTTAACAAAGGAGTTTTACCATGTCTTTTTTGAGAATTTGGAGGTGTTTGTGAAGGGGAAGAAGTAGAAGAAGAGAAGGATGAGGATGAAGATGAAGATGATGGAGGTGGAGGTGGTGGCTTGTCAACATTCCCTCCATGCCTTTATGGAGGTTTGTCTCCATTTCCTCCATTTCCTTTTGGAGGTTTTCAGCTCTCTCCTTGAAACCTTGAGTTCCTCTCCTCATAAATAATTTTCACAATTTCATATATTTCAAAGAAAGCTTTTCTAAAAGTTCTATCATCTTCAGACATCCCTTCAGGAGCTTCTTCATGTGCCATGACTGGTGAAGCTTTAGATATATGTGTTCTCCTTGAAAAAATTTGAGACCTTGGCTCCATAATTTTTCCTTCTCCTCTTTTGAGCTTCAGCCTTGTAAACATCATAAAACACTTGCAAACAAAATCAAACCTTCAAAATAACCTTGAACTATGATACCAAACTAGTCTGTTATGCGAACTTGAAGATGATTGAAAATTTTGCAACTAAAATTTTATGTATTTTCGGTAACGGATCACTTTGCAAAACACATAAAATAATGGTTTTAAAACTTATTTAATAGCATAAAATAGAGATAAATATACCATATCAGAAACACATAATAGCATAAATGTTAAAGGATTTCACCCCTCTCTTGGGCTACATCTCCTGGTCCAGCTTCCAATATTGGGCATATTTCATTAAGCGCTGAAAATTTGTGCTTACATGGATTTACAATGCTGAGAATGTAAAAATAATGTCTCTCATGGCTCCATGACAGTGAAAAACACCCAGTTGGGCTATTGTTGGGCTCAATTTGTCCAAAAACTGAAGAAATTATGCTCTCCAGAAGTTTTTCTGCTAACTATACTACAAACTGCACTCTCCTACTATCCATCCTACGAATTGCGCATTTTCAGAAACTGCCAAGCACCATTTTCATTCAACTTTAGCGAGATTCTTATTGGTTCAGGTGCAATTTGTTGCCTCCTATAAATTCACAATGACCACCTATGAGCGGAAATTTAAGCCATATGGGCCATGTGGCCAAGGGCTAATGCCCCCGCCAACTTAGCCCCTTAAGGTTTGGGGTCATGATCATTTTGTTCCCCACGAGGCCGAGTGTTGGGCCAATAGCCCACCCTAACCATCATAGCCCCTATTAAACCTTGGTGCATGGTCATATAAGGTGGCATGTGACGCTGGGGCTATCCCCCTCACCTTAGCACCTTCTGCCTTAGCATTGACTCTTTGTCAAGGGTCATGTGAACACTAGAGTGACCATGGCTTGGTGCTTCTACCCAGTGCTGTCTGTCGGCCCTCTTCGCCTTTGACCTATGGCCTTGTGGAACTGAATATAACCTAGAGTTGGTCCCCAAAGTTCTACCTCGCCTGCCATGCACCCGTCCTAAACTCTGCCTTTGGTTGTATGGATGCATAATGACCATGAGCATGACTTAATCACTAGACCCTCGATAGTTAGCATTGCAGTCCGATGGTCATATATATGTGGGTTTTAGAACCTTGAGCTAAGGCTAAGCCTGAGCCCTTGGCTCCCATCTACATGTAGTCCTGTGGGTGGTAAGGTGACCGAGGACCAAGGCTTAGCCCCGATCCCTTCCCCCAACACTTAAATGCATAAAATTCAAATAAAAATTCGTTGTTATGTATTAATGAGTAACACTTGCGGTCTGGTGATAACGTCGTGTGCCGTGAGCCTTGAGGTTTTGTGTTTGAACCTGGTCAGTGGTAGTTTGGCCCTTGCCAAAAAAATTGACCCCCAGGATGCCACATGGCAACCCATGACTGGGCCACATGCCATCCCATCATTGGTCCATTTAAAAACTCCATCCATCAATAAAATGCACCCAAAATGAACCAATCACATGAGGCCACTTGGCAGCTTGCCATTGCCCACAAGGTATAGTTATCTTACCCAATCAGCAATCCTGCATTCAACTTGCAAATTTTTTACCTGTTTCAGAAAATGATCGAAACGCGATATCGGGAGTATATGATATCAATTTTCAGCAATTCAAGTTGCGTTGGATTTAGGTCATTGATATATATGCTTTGGCATAGGTTTTGAGCAATTTTGAACACTTTGAATTTTGATCACTTTACTGATCCCTTGGATCAACTAGGATCGAAGTAGTTTCTGAAAAAATTATAAATATAGATAGAAGTTGTAGTTTTCTGAGATGGAAGTGCTCTCTGATGATGGTTTAGATATGACCACAAACTGAGGAAATGGGTTGCAAAATTTAAAGTCTTCTATGAGTGGTGGTTTAAGGCTAACCACCAACTCTGAAAGGTGTAGCAAAAGTCAAAGTCTTCTACCGACGGTGGTCTAAGGATAGCCGACAACCAAATCATGCTCATGTAACATGAATCTATCTCTATCTATAACTACTCCGTTGGCACTCGCTTACTCTAGCTCTAGGCTTTGGCAATTGGCTCCAGTTCAAGTTTACTTGATATATCTTTAAAGCTCTTAGTTGACCATTAATTACCTCATATCAAATAGAAGGTGAGAATATGGAAAAATCTCCATTGCAATACGTGTCCAATACTCGAGAAGGAGGTATGTGGCATGAATGATATATATTCGTGGTTATTGAAGGTCATCTCTAAAAAGTGATCCATTCAAGGTGAATATTTGGTCTTGCAGGAGTCTTGTATCTAGAACATTTATCTAAATGATAAGTGTTTTTTTCCATAATGTTCACAAGGGTGAAGATCAAAACAATGATCTTTCACATGGCCAACCTGATCACAATGTTGACATCTATGAATCTCATGTAGAAGTGGAGCACATGGAGATGAATTGTCCTAAAGAAACCTAGCACTATGAAATTGGATTAGTTTGGAGTAATCTAGAATGTGAAAGGTCACATCCTTGGCATATCCAAGGCTAATTCTATACTTGTTATTGATGAATGTGCAAGAAAAAACTCTACATCTTCATCTAAATATGCTCATAAAATGGCATCACTGATATAATAAAGTGTTAGTTTCTCATGGCAATCAACCTCGAACAATGAATTATTATGAACAAGAACTGTTTAGAATGTTGATTCCTTTGTTGTAATTCATCTTGTTGGAATTGTGAATCAAGCTGGATAAATCCAATCTTCTCCTATGCATTTTCTAAATAGATTTGAATATTAGCAAGAGCAGCCTTCCGAATTTTCACTATGTTATGAATAATAGAGAGCATTAAAGTATTCAGTAACTCTAATACTTCACCTATTTGAGCCATTTTCCAACAACTTATGTTGAGCAAAAGAAGGGTGTCATTATTTTTTGAGTCATTGTGGAGGGCCTAATGTAATAACAAATCACTTAAATTTGGCATTGAAATTCTCCTTCAAAAAGAAACCAAATTTTGGCCACCGATTACACCATTAGGAATACTCGCATAGATATATATATCACTTTATGCCAAGCTCAGGTTCATAATCATTTTTTCACTTTAGTGCACTAGAGTTCCATCTATGAGAATTTAATTACAGAGATAAAAATATGTGATACCAGTGTCATGGTTCAACGTATTTTGAAACTACAACAACAACAAGGACCAATCTTAAGGAACACACTCTTTCATTTATGTTCATATCGGAGATATCTAAGTGGAAAGCAACATGGAGTAGCAAGCACCATACACCACCAAGAAAAATGGAGTAGCAATTAGATACTCCAAAAATAGTTGCATAATATACAACAATTTCTTATACCTTATGATATGTAGATATATGAGATCTTAGCAGGTAATAGATGCATTCCACTAGAAATTGGAGAGTTGCATGATATGAAGAGTCATGATTTTGAATTCACTGCAATGCTTCAGCTTTCTGCATTGTAATGCTTTGGATTTTATACACACCGCTTTCTCTCCTAACAACCTTGAGCGCATAGTCACTACTTGGTGGATGGATCAAGGAAGTTGCCACCATGATGGTAACGTCCAAGTTTATAATATCCAGATGGTTGTATTCTATGTAAGGAGGACAAAGTTAGTCATTGATATTTTCTTTCATTTCAAGCTAGTTATGTATCCATGCTAGGTCATAGGTGGTGGGATCAATTCTATCCAACACAAATTCTACAAAGTTCTTGGGGTCAATCTTACTCCAATGCAGATCCCACTTACATCGAGATACTCTTCAAGAGAAACTTCATGGAACCCTATCATCCTTCCCAAAACCCCAAGAACGAAAATTCCTCTACGCTTTCAAACTCCTCTTTCCCTCCCACTCGCATTATTCTTTCAAATCTTCCACATTCCCTAATTTGGTATAAGAAAATGGTCATCTTAAACTTATCTTTGGTGAAAGAAAATAGTCTTCTTAGATCGATTTGCAAATTCTCAGAATATCCCAGAATCCAAATATCCGAGAATTTAAAGGAACCATTAGATTCTGTAATATTAAATATGATATTCCTAGTAAGAGAGCAAACCCTTGATACAATCTCTCATGTGTAGTGTTCTAGGACTGTATGAATTCCTGAGCTTTCAAAAACTAGAGAAAATCCCTGACAAACTTGTAAATATGTTCAAAGCAACTTTAGCATGTCCATCCTTTCACCATCAAAATTGTCATGGGTTGGGGAAGAATGATATATATATATATATATATACACACATGTTTTACTTGTTGAGGGATTGTGAGACAACAAGGTTCGAAGCCATTACAAAGATTTTTTGCTTATTACCTCAACATATCACATGTGGGAATAGAGCCCTCATGGAGAGGATAACAACCTTTTAATATGTTCATGTTTTTAGCATTTGCCTACTTTAAAAATGTACCTGCATTTCTAATGCATGCATGTTTTTTTAAATTTAAAATAATGTTGATATTTACTTTCCACTGTGAAATGGCTTGTGTGGAGCTTCAATGAAGGTCAAAGATATTTAAATAGAAATACATGAATATTCATGAATACTCCTAAAGAGTGTATGATAATTGGTTTATAGGTACTCCTATAAAGAGAAAATGATGAGTGTATGATATTCCTAGTAAGAGAGCAAACCCTTGATACAATCTCTCATGTGTAGTGTTCTAGGACCATATGAATTCCTGAGCTTTCAGAAATTGGAGAAAATCCCTGACAAACTTGTAAATATGTTCAAAGCAACTTTAGCATGTCCATCCTTTTCTCCCCCCCCCACCCCAAAATCAAAATTGTCATGGGTGGGGAAGACTTATATATATATATATAATATATTATATATATATATATTATATATATATATATATATATATATATA
Source organism: Pinus taeda (assembly GCA_000404065.3). Classification (NCBI taxonomy): domain Eukaryota; kingdom Viridiplantae; phylum Streptophyta; class Pinopsida; order Pinales; family Pinaceae; genus Pinus; species Pinus taeda. The sequence continues at coordinate 12,454 of APFE030689046.1, forward strand.
ATACACATGTTTTACTTGTTGAGGGATTGTGAGACAACAAGGTTCGAAGCCATTACAAAGATTTTTTGGTTATTACCTCAATATATCACATGTGGGAATAGAGCCCTCATGGAGAGGATAACAATTTTTTAATATGTTCATGTTTTTAACATTTGCCTGCTTTAAAAATGTACCTGCATTTCTAATGCATGCATGTTTTTTTAAATTTAAAATAATGTTGATATTTACTTTCCACTGTGAAATGGCTTGTGTGGAGCTTCAATGAAGGTCAAAGATATTTAAATAGAAATACATGAATATTCATGAATACTCCTAAAGAGTGTATGATAATTGGTTTATAGGTACTCCTATAAAGAGAAAATGACGAGTGTATGGTTTCCTAACTTGCAAAATCTATATATTAGTATTTTTATATATTTTTTATACAATTATTCATATCAAATATTGATCCCTCTAACTATCTTTAAAAAATAATAAAACTTTCACATTAAATTTATATCTAAAATATTTTTTAAATAAATTAATAAAATATATCATACATTAATAAATATTAAAAAAATATAATGTAAATTTGAACCTATTAGCATACAAATGATACATTAACATATCTGTGCTTATTACTACTAATTATAACATATTAATTCATATAATATATTATTCTTCTTACAACTTCGGGAGGAGCTCACTTAACAAGTTCATGAAAATGTAAAGAAATATGAGTATAAGGTCCTATGTACAAATGTTTTACAAATGTTTTGTTGCTTACTAGTGGTTGCATGCTAAAAACAGCATAGTTCACCTAGAAATTATAGTACTAGCAGTGAAAATCAACTCCATATCACACAAATACAAAACCACCTTAATTACTAATTTTTCAACACATAGATATCTTTATACTTTATAAAAATAAATCTTATAACCATTATAGTATTTATATTAATAACATATGTACTTCTCATAATAATAACCATACACTTCTAGTAATTTCTCTTCTTTAACATTTAAAAATGCTTTTGGAAAAAAGCGCAATGAAAACATTAAAATGGACCATGAAAACATTAATAAGTACCGTAATTGAGATGGTAATGTTTAAGTTTGATAAATAAATTGAGATTTCAATTAAAAGCTTTACCACATTTAAAATGGAGACCAATTGCCTCACAGGATTAAAATGGAATTTTATAAATTTTTAATATTAAAATTTAAATTTTAAAAATTATAAATTTAAAAATATATAATAAAATTAATTTTAAAAAATAATTTAAATGTTTATATTTAAGATTTTTGTGATTGGTTTTATGTGAAGAATTTGTTTTTATCCTTTATATTAATAATTCAATAAGAAAAGATTTTTTTTTTGGGATTTAGTTGGGTGAGAGCAAAATACTGAAACCCTACTCTGTGCGGCCGCCATGGCTTCCCCGAACTCCACTAGAGCGAGCCTGCGGCAGGAAGGTGAGAAGCAGCGGCGGTGGCAGCCGTTATCGCCAGCTAATCGTTGCACAGACCAGTGCGAGGATGAAAAGAAGGAAAATTGTAAAATCTGTGAGTTGAAATGGAAGCGGAGTCGTGTTGATATTGACCTGGCCCAACTCAAATCAAAGTCAAGCGAGATCCGTCCAAAAATGTACCGCTATCGCTGTAAAGACGTGATCGAGCTGATACATGAGCCAAGAAACTCAGGGTTAATGACATTGCAGGGGTTCCATTTGGAAATGAAGTATCCATTTCAGGATGACTTCAGGACCGCCCATCTTCAGCGCCCAGACAGCAGGACTGTCCATCTTCAATGCCCAGGTAGTGAGGATGAGGGTGTAACCTCGACTCCTCATTCAGGTAGCCGAGATCTTATTCTTCTCTAGCAAGAGAGTTATCAGATTCAAATAATTCTTTTTACAGGCAAAACCCTGCTCCTTGGGGTCCAGCCGACTTTCACAGTGCGCTATCTCTCAAAGATTCTCGAACAAAGATTGGGGATACCTTCCTCCCTTCTACGACTCCTCTTTGCTGGTAAGCAGCTTGATAACAATTTGCCTCTTTCCTTTTATAATATTGAAAGAAATTCCATGGTTATCCTATCTCTTCGTCTAAGGGGAGGTGCAGTTGGGCAATCCTCTACCTCCAAAGGTTTTTCCTACAAAGATGCAGTACATGCACAACCTGCCAAGAAGTCTACCCAATCTACCGAGGCCCCCAAACCTTTTTTGGTGGACAAAATGGAGGAAACCCCTACCATTGAAATCTCTCATCCATCTTTGGATGATCAATACCAGACATTTGCAGAAACAATGCTCATTTGCAGATTTAATGGTCTATGGCCCCGCACTGTTGATCTATACCAGTGGATCCTTTCTAATTGGACCAACAACTGCAAAGTCTTCTTCTGCTTGAAAGGCTTCTTTATTGTAACCTTTGCCTTCAACGAAGATTACCAGAAAGCCCTAATGGGGGGCCCCTGGTTCTGGGGATCAGCTGGACTTTTCCTCTCCCCCTGGTTCTTAGACTTTGACCCCTCCACTGTAGTCATCTCCAAGCTTCCTATCTGGGTTAGGCTTCCAAATCTCCCTGCGCATCTATGGCATTTTGCTGTCTTTCAAGGAATCGGAGACACCCTAGGCCGCTTCCTGGCAACAGATACCTCAAGGGGGGAGAAAGGAATATACACCTATGGCAGAATTTGTGCAGAAATAGACATCAGTAAAGGGCTGCCAGATCAGGTCATCCTTAAAGTCGGGGACTTCCATTGGACACAAACTTTGGACTACGATAATACAGCCTTCAGGTGTTTCCATTGCCATCAGACGGGGCATCTCTAGAACACATGTACAACGTTCCTCGACAAAAAGAAGAATATCACTCACAAAACCAAATCCAAGAGTTGGAAACCTTGTGACAGGCCCCCTATGGATGACATAGAGTCTTTCAGCTCAGATGAGGAGGACTTTGAGGTGGACGAGGAGAATTTGGAGCATCCGAAGGACTCACCCTCTGCCTGTGCCATGGATCCTTCCGCGCCTCTGTTTTTGCAGAAGCGTTCTCATGATTCTTCGCCTTCTGATTCAGACAAGTAGTCTCCTCCTTTAGCTCAGAACAGTTTGCAAGTAGTTCCGATCCAGCCAGATCAAAATGGTTGGGTTAAAGTCAGTAAAAAGAAAGGAAAAAAATTTAGATTGGATGATTCTGCCCATGCTGGGTAGACTCCCTAGACTAGCCCGTTTCTTTCTGCCCTCTCAGTTATCTTTTGCTCGTGCCGTGATTGTTTTTGGGACCAAGGTTGATATCATATCATTCCGACTCCCTAGCTCCTTTGCTTAGCTTCTCTGCAAGCTCTGATTGTATCATATGTCTTTTCTTAATAGATTTAGTCTTAATTCAGGAAATAAATAAATAAATAATTCAATAATTCAATAATGAATCATATATTTTGATTTAAAAAGTTCATAAAAATAACCGAAACAAAATTTCCAGATAATATAAATATTCTTAATTTTGTTTATGATAATTTAAATGTTA
>APFE030689054.1:0-17328 GCA_000404065.3 Pinus taeda
CACTCGTTGGCGGGCTTCATCTTGTGTGAGTGTTGTTTTCTTAATTTCCTTGAATGCTCATTGTCATTTATATACATACTACCTTGTACTAGGACCATTTCAATTTTTGTTGCTATCTCACTGCTTTCGCATGCATGAAACTGTTTTGCATGAACGGCTGCCACTTCGACGACTCGCTTCACCCACATGCATGTAGTTCTATTGTTCTATTTGGTGTCGTTTTCAGTTTCCCATCAGCGAGTCTGGCCAACCTTGGCCTAAATTCTTCCTCCAGAGAAGGAAGGCTCTGTGTTCCTCTCTAGAAATGTGCATTTATTCCTAGTGACTATCCTTCAAGATTTATTTGTGCATTTCTGAGGGATAGTGACTGCTCGCCCATAGAATTGCGCAATGTAATCACTGAGCCTGCAGTCAATTCCAACTAGAATTATGCATTACGCAATTCCAACACTCAACAATCAGCCTCGATTGCGAATTGCGCAAATCGAAAAGTTGATGTCCTTGTAGTTCCCTTCAAAATATGACTCACTTCAGCACGTCAGGGGCAATTCTGTGTGCAATGATCTTCATCACAAATAAGGCAAGGATATTTAGGATTTCGCTTGGGCGTGTCATCAACTGATGGTTTTTTGGAATCACATTTAGGTTTATCTTGTTTAGATTTTCCCTTACCCTTCTCACATTTCAAGGATTTATCTACTGCAGTAGACTGGACAACATTTACCTCTAAGGCTTTACTATGATTCTTAGGGTTATCTATATTATTGTAGGTTGCAGTGGCCCGATTAGATTTAGATTTCGTAGAAGCAGTCGAGGCACTACCAAACTGTTGAGCCATAGATCTAATGATACCATCGATGGGTGGTGTATCTTTGGGTGTGGAAGATGCAGGACTAGTTGAAGCCCATTGAGCACCACGTAAAAATTCATACAATGCGTCAGATTGTGAATAGGTAAGATCCAAATACTAGGCATGGACGATGGCTTGTTCCTCAGTTACACAGCCACCCATGGCTATGTCTTTATCGATAGGAGGGATGAATGATTTGGTAAAACATTCAGTCAAAATATGATCTAGAATTTCAAATTTGATGAGACGATGTCTACGTCTCCATTCACGGATATGGTTGGAGATATGAGTGGAAGTCGATTGTTGCAAAGATGTTAAGAGATGGGTTCTAGTCTCATACTAGACAGGGAATTGGAAATGGGTGAGGAAAGCCATGGCTAAAGTATTGAAGTCTTGAAAGGAACCTTGAGGGAGCTCATTGTACCATTTAGCAGTAGCAAGCATCAAAGTGCACTAGAAATTACACAACTAGACTAAATCATCTACCCAAGAGTTAGAGAAACACCAAAGGTGATAAGTCATAATGTGTGCTTGGGGGTCTTCTCTAGATTTACCTTCTAATTTGGGGCCATCAATAGGAATTTTGGTTGGTATCGAAGGCCAATACTGTGAGTAAAGTAGTGGGTCATTCATAAGCCTTGACACATCCGGTAATTCCAACGTCGCCAAAAATGGAAGTTGTGGGTTATATGGAGTATAGGGTCTTTGGTACATGCCAAACTAAGTATTCCAGCCTTGTTGATTTTGGGTCTGCGCCCATTGTGGTGTATTTTGTCCATAAGGCGCTTGGCCATAAGGACGTTGACCATATGGAGGTTGACCATAAAGAGGTTGACCTTACTGAGTGAAAACTGACCATACTGTTGTTGGTAAGGTCCTTGTTACATCTATTGCGACTGTAGCAAAGATTGTTGGTAAGATCCTTGTTGGGATTGGTAAGAAATCTGTTGTTGCAACTGTGAGTAAAGCCCTTGTTGGGGTTGAATAGGGATGTGTTTTTGTGGTTGCTAATAAAGTCCCTCTTTGGATTGGTAAGAAACATGCAATTGTGGCTGCGGGTAAGACACCTGCAGCTGTGGCTGCAGGTAGGACACCGACGGATGTGGCTGCAGATAGGACACCTGCGGATGTGGCTGCAGATAGGACACCTCCAACTATGGCTTCGGGTAAGGTCCCTATTGTGGTTGAATAGGAATTGGTGGCTGTAACATTACCAATCCGATCAGCATATTTCATTTGAAGACCATACTTCATTTGAGGACCTGCCTACTGATACATAGTTTCTAGCTTTTGAGAGCCTGTACGACTATAAGTTTGTTGCTAGGAAGGTTGATTTAAAGGGACTTGATGACCTTGTAAAGGGGTCGCTACAATGTTTCTTGATACAGATGGAATTGATGTTCCACCTGGGTTAGAAACAACGCCAATGGGTCAACTTGCCCCTAGAGGGGGTGTATAACTTCCATTACAACCAGGAGATACATAGGGTAGAGGATATTCCCTCCCAAACATTGGAACAAATGAATTTTTATGTTTTCCACTCACATAAGGAACCACAGTTACTATGTCTATGGTAGGAGGAGAAAAAAGATTAAATGGAATGTGTTTCACTTACCGACATTGTAGGTTGGGTAGGGGTTCGGGCAGTTACCGACATGTTTGGGATAAACAAGTAGGTAGTAGGCGTGACACCAAAGGAAAAAATGGGATTTTGAAATAATGAAGTTGCATCAAAATTATCTAAAAAAGCATCGTCGAGAGAGTTATAACCCAATGGAACCAAGGGCATACGATAAGGAGGAGGTGTACTTGACCATGCCATCATGTAGGGAGAAGAAACATAAGGAAATCCTTCAGGAGGAAGAAGTGATAGTTTATCTTGACGATATTTTGATTTTCGAAGGGTGTTAGAGAAGTTACAGCAGAACAAACTGCTGATAAACTTAAAGAAATGTACTTTCCTGCAGAAGGAACTGGTCTATTTGGGGTTTGTAATTGTGGAAAATGAATTGAAGAGGGACCCAGAAAATATTGTGGCAATCATAAATTGCGCCGATGCTAGATACCATCAAAAAAGCCAGTCAGCCTTTTTGTTGGATCAAAGCAGCGGAGGACAACTTTCAGCTTTTGAAGCGGAAGATTACATAGAGGCTAATCTTGAGGCTGCCCGACTTTAACAAACTTTTTCAGGTTCGATGTGACACGAGTGGGACAGCTATTGGTGCTGTGCTCAGTCAGGAAGATAGACCGGTGGCATTGTTTAGCGAGAAATTAAATGAAAGCAGGCAGAAATACTCCTCGTATGACAAGGAATTTTATGTCGTGGTCCAAGCTTTAAAGCATTGGAGACACTACCTACTGGGCAACGAATTTGTATTATTTTTTTATAATTGAGCGTTACAATATGTAATGCAGCAACACAAATTAAACCATAAGCACGCCAAATGGGTAGAATACTTGCAAAGTTTCACTTTCATGCTAAAACACATTAGTGGGCAAGCCAATAAAGTGGCAGATGCCTTGAGCAGAAGATCTTTGCTCTTACAGGAAAGCAGAATACAAGTGATGGGATTCGAACATCTAAAGGATTTGTACGAGACCGACACAGACTTCATGGAAGCTTTTGAAGCCTGCCAAAATCCTGTGTTGAGGAATACAAGTCCATGGTTGGACTACAATTTGCAGGAAGGACTATTGTTCAGAGGTGGAGAGTTATGTATCCCGGACTGTTCGATGAGAGAAAATATCGTACAGGAGAAACATAGTGGTGGTCTAGCCGGTCATTTTGGCATAGACAAAACTTTGGAGCAGCTCGGACACTTTTATTACTGGCCCAAAATGCGCAGGGATGTACAACGATATGTGAATAGGTGTAAAGTCTGCCAACTGGCGAAAGGACGCAGTCAGAATACCGGACTTTACACGCCACTACCTGTTCCGCGCAGGCCATGGGACTCAGTGAGCATTGACTTTGTCTTGGGATTTCCTTGGATGCAATGGGGGTGTGACTCGGTGACGGTGGTGGTAGATAGATTTTCAAAAATGGCTCATTTTATTCCTTGCTGGAAAACTAGTGATGCCACGTACATAGCTCACCTATTTTTCACGGAGGTTGTTAGATTACATGGCCTACCCAATTCTATGGTTTCTGACAAGGATGTAAAATTCACAGGACACTTTTGGCACACCCTGTGCAAAGATTTTGGCACGCAATTGAATTTCAGTTCTACGTATCATCCCCAGACTGATGGACAAACAGAAGTGGTGAACAAGAGTTTGGGAAATTTATTACAGAGTTTGACTGGGGAAACTTCACGGTTATGCGATTGTGCTCTCGCCTAAGCGGAATTTGCGTATAACGATTTGCCCAATCGCAGCACGGGACATAGCCCATTTCAAATCTTGTACAACATGCATCCTCGGGGAATACATGAATTGCGAGATTTGGGAAAATTAGAACGGAGAAGCGCAGATGGAGAAGGTTTTGCTTAAGCAATGAGCGAACTACATGAACAGGTAAAATTAAAATTGCAGGACAGCATACAGAAATACAAGCAACAAGCAGATTCAAGGCGAAGAGAAGTACAATTTAATGTTGGAGATGAGGTCCTCTCGCACTTGCGCAAGGAGCGATTTCCTAACGGCGCGTATAATAAATTAAAATTTAAAAAAAATTGGTCCCTGCAAGATCTTGCGTAAATTTTCAGCCAACGCCTACAAAATTCAGCTGCCACCTAATATAGGCATATCACCTATTTTCAATGTGGCGGATCTGTTCCCATATACTGCCCAAGCAGAGGAAGACAGTGTGGTACAGCCATAATGGGACACCTAGGTTGGAGACAGTTCTTGGATGAGGCATATGCCTTCGGCTCAATCCCATGAGATTGAAGGGATTCTCAGTACCCAGGTAGCCAAGAAGACATGTAGGAAGGAATATCTACGATATCTCGTCAAGTGGAGAGACCGTCCAATGGAGGACAGCTCATGGCTCGATGCGGCGCAGATACGGAAGGCTGGCTATTCGGTGGAGGAGTTTATGGAATGGAGCCATGATTTTCTTTTACCCCGGGAGCCTGATGCAGGAGCATCTAGCTGACAGGGCAAAGACAAAAGTGAGGGGGATATGGTTTCTGAAGAGGACAGAGAAACCAACATACCATTACCGTAAACCCATTCAATTAAACGCAGATTGAAAATCAAATTGTCATATATCCGAAATCTTGTGATTAATAATATTAACTGTCAGTACACCATCAAGTGGAGCGCATCGACAGCGGGACCACGTGGGCTGGCCCCATCAATTTGAGTTCCAGAAGTTTCCACATAAACCTCTTAGGATGCTAACCCTACAGGTGGGTTATCACCTTTTGTTGCCATGGTCAGGAATAATTCTCAGTTGGGAACTTAAGTCGTTATGGCAGAAGGAATCACAGGTACGTTGGGAGTCTCAAATGGACGATACAAATGTTGGGGCAATAAATACACATAAGAATATGATTCAAAGAGTGGATTAGGAGGAAAAAGCAAGAAATCTGTAATAGGTTGAGGACTAGCTAGAGGAGAGTCCTAAGATGAGCCTACAGACTCTGGCAATGGTTGAGAAGCAAGGGGTTGGATACTTAGGAAAAGACAAATTTCAATACCTTGGTTTTCAAGGGATCCAAGCTCATTAGTATTGTAACCTACAACTCCTGGTGACTTAGGTGCATTAGCATCTCCATTGATATTCGGGGTCTCATTTGGAACTCTTGGTGGTTCTGTGACGATGTCTTTTAAGGAAATGAATTAGAAAAACATGTTGGTGAATTCTTTGGGCTTAAATCCAATTTTCTGATTAACCATTAATGTTTGAGGACAAAAGGAAGTTTTCGTTTCATAGTTGAGCCATAGGGATCTGATGTGCAGTGTGCCAAAATAGTATGCCGATGAGCCATCGGGCTTGGGTTGTTTGATTTCGAGGTGGTGGAACAGAAGTGACCCATAAAAAAATAAAAATGAGGAGAGAGAGTCAGCTTATGAGTTGCCATGTAACTAAGAGTTAAAATTTGTTACACTAAAACTACCTTATAACCATGCTAGAACCGCATTGCACTTGGGCAGTGCCATGATCCTGCATACTACTTGTATCCATCGGGTTCGCCTTGAGGATGTAGTTTCCCAAGGGCTAGGGAGAGGCAGAGATAAGGGCACATTAGCCACTGAAGGGATGAGAGCCTAAGAAGGAGGGGGATGAGCCACATGGGTGCAAGGAAATGGTGGGGACGAGGACCTGACTGAAGGAGAGTTAGACGGGGAAGGCACAGGGGAAGAATATGAGAGGATATTGGGTGAAAAATCCAAGCACAAAAATCTAGTAAGGCACCCGAGAGAGGAGACACCATGACTCTCGTGAGAGGAGAGCTAAGCAATCCAGGCAGTCGCTTTCGTTTTCTCTTGGGCATGCTCCTTTAACTGACACACAAGGAGATTCTTTAGTACCTAAAGAATTGGGCAACCCCAACGCAATTCAACTTCCTCCATAGTTAGGACTTCCCTGTGTATGGAGTCAAGAATCCCACTATCAAACAAGGTGGCGATAGTAGCATCATTGAAGTTACTGGGAGGACACCCGTGACCTCTCTCTTTGCCAGCATATCTTCCTTGCCCCTTTTCCTGGTTCATGGTTATGTAAAGTAAGGTTGAAGACATGATGCCAAAAAATTCGCTGAAAGAGAATGTTGGAGGGAGAATGCAGACTGGCTAGGGGGTTGAGCATGAGGCCGGGGTGTGAGGATGGGGGATCTCATACTCGGCACCTAGTTTGTGTGAGTTGGAGTACATGAAACATGGTGTGGAGGGTGAGCGAGATGAGAGTTGCATGTTGGGCGTCTTGGAGTGAGAAGCTATGATCACGGGGTCATCCTGATTCAGGAAATTAATATTTTTAAACATTATTAAAATTATTAATTTTTTAGTAGTTAATAAGTTATAAATAAAATCAATTATTTTTTTAATAATAAATAAATAGGTTAATTAAAATTAATTAATTCAAAAAAAAAAATTATTTATATTTATTTTACTTAATAAAAAAATAAATATAAAATATAAAAATATTTATATTACATTATTGATATTCAATATTAATTAATTTAATTTTACTATAATAATTATTAATACAATATATTAATAAAATATAGGAAATTTAAAATAAATATTTAAAATAAATTGAAAGCCTTAATCCTAAAATAAAAATAAAAATAAAATGATTTATTTTTTAATATAATTAAAAGAATATATAAATTTAAATTTAAATTTAAATGAGATATCAAAACAAGTGATCATACACATAAAAATAATGAATATATATAATAAATAATATACATAAGTTTCTAAAACATAACGAAAAAATATTAGTATTTTCTATGAAATAAAAAAAATAAAAAACATTATGAATTTTTTAAATATTATTTTTAATATTGATTAAATCAGTGTTGATAATATTGGCGATATTCGGAAATATCGCGATATTTTCGGCGAGCCAAAATATCGCCGACCAAATATCGCGATATTTTATGGTTTTGAAAATATCGCGTGATTTCCTATATATCGCCAATATTTCGGAAAATATCGCCCGTGACAGTGAAATCTTTCCGCGCGGCCTATAAAATTCGATTTTTGGTTTTTTTCATGTCATTTTGTTTTTTCTGAGCACTGGAGAAGGAATGTGGGTGCTGCCAAGGAGGGTTTGAACGTTCCATAGCCATTATTGCCAATTTGCCACCAACAACGAAGATTTCTCTAAGCTGCAACGGCCAAGAACAGTGAGACATCTCATTCTTCCCTACAATCATTTTGCTTGGTTTTTGTTTTCCATTTCAAAATGCAAGGGTTTTGAATTTATCATCATAGTGTGTAGGAGAGAGATGCATTGAAACTCTTTGCAAAACATAGTGATTCTCAGAACAAACATATATTCCAAACATTAATTGCTACATCTGTTTCAAAAGATTGCACAAGTCATCAAGGTTTGTCACTATGTTTTCTTGTTGCCATCATAGATCACTGTTAGTGTCAAATTATTACCACTGTTAAGATTCTTCAATTGGTGATGGAAGGGAAGGCTATCGGTATCCTATTCCTAGAGAAAAAGAAACAACTTCACAGTAGATTAGAATGGCATGAAAATACTGGACAGTGGATAATTAAGTAACGAACTAGTTTACCTGTTCTAATTTTTTGATCCATATATGACCAAAACCAGTGAATATATGACCAAAATAGTTCCAAAAAATAGAACAGTTAGACAATTCCTTCACATGACAATTTTTTTACCTTCTTGTTGAAGTGAATTTTAAATAATAATTGAAGTAAATGGCTGATCTCACTAAAACAGATTGAAAATCCATTTCTATTTCACATCAGATTAGAACTATTAACTTAAGAAACTCTCCATGGCACATGCCACTATTACGGCCATACATCATCATTGAGTTACCTAGAGGATCATTGTTGCCAGGAGAGTCAAGCTCACTGTGATGTGTCACATGATACATCTATATCAGGCCTGTATCATTGTCAAGTCATCATCAGGTTCATTTCACTGTCAAGGTAATACAAAACTACAAATACAAAAGAGGTCACTGCTAGGAGGTTGAATACCAAGGTCTAATAAATTAATAATGCACCTACAACAGTGGTATAATTATTAATTAAGTAACAGTGATATAATAAGTGATATACAGTCACCTCATTTCCTTGGCATATCATTTGCAATTTTGCATTGTTAGGCTCTTTCATTGCTTGGCATCTTTGGTTAAAGTGGCAATTATTGCATGATACAAGCTCACTGCCCTCTTAACTTTTAAGTCTTCTCTTTTTTTCATGCCCATTGCAAATTTGCAAATAATGTAGCAAAAAAAATTAAAACTGTCTTGTAAAATGATGTGGTTATTTGTAATTTTGTATTACTTATTAAGTTACTAATTCCAATTTTTTTTTGGTGCTCTAGGTTTCCTTTTGAGTTAGCGGCTAGCCCACTACAAAATAAAAATATGCCAAAAGCCTTGGACCCATTTTGGGAGTATGGGAGCCCTAATGGTGGGACAAATCGTGCATATCTTACATGAAAATTGTGTGGGACCAAGATGACAGGTGGGATTACATGACTGAAATACCATATTGCTAGACTCAGTGGACATGATGTTAGGGTTTGTACAGTTTCTAGTCCGGAGCTTATACAAAAAGCTCTTGAGGCAATTGAAGAAAAGGATAAAAAGAAGGAAGAGGCCGAAAGAAACAAAGTTGAACGTGCAGGTATATCTTTCGGGATATCTTATCCTGATTTTGGTGTTGAGGATACTGGGCCTAGTGGCCCTAGTGGGAGGGGCTCCACAACTGGCACACCATCACATGCTACTGCTAGTGTGAGTGCGAGGTCATCATTTTTTGTTCCACGAACAGGAGCTGGAGAACAACCTGGCATAAAATCTCTTGTTAAAAAGAAGGAGAAGCAAGAAGATAGAGTCATGGGGAGGTGTATTTTTTGGAGTGACTTACCTCTCAGCATCACAAAAACAAATCCATTTTGGCAGCCAATGTGTGATGCTATTGCTGTTGTGGGCCCAGGGTACAAAAGTGCCACATATGAGGAGTTGCGGGGGCCAATTCTTCAAGCAGAAAAATAGGACATCAACTCTAGATTGGCGGAGTTGAAAAAGACATGGGAAGTTACTGGATGCACAGTGATGTCTGATGGTTGGACAGATAGGAAGGGTAGGACCCTTCTAAATTTCTTGGTACATTGTCCTAAAGGTACCATGTTTATTAAATCGGTGGATGCATCAGAACATATCAAAGATGCAACACCGATATGTGAGTTGTTAGATGGGTTCATTCGGGAGATTGGTGTGCAGAATGTGGTGCAAGTCATAACAGACAATGCAACTAATTATGTGTCTGCCGACATAATGCTTATGGAGAGGCATCCCACATTGTTCTGTACTCCATGTGCAGCGCATTGTCTCGATTTGTTGCTTGAGGACACGTTTTGCCACAACCTTTACTACTCTTCAGTCTTTGCTTCGATGTCAGTTCGAGTTGAAGCAAATGTTTGTGTCTGATGATTGGCGTAATTGTAGATATAACAAGAGACCTGATGGGAAAGCCATTGCAAAAATGGTGTACTCTGAGATATTTTGGCATGGAGTAGAAGAAGCGTGTGCAGTCAGCAAACCTATAGTAAAGGTTCTTAGGTTGGTGGATGGAGAGAAGCCTGCAATGCCTCATTTGTATGAGGGCATGGATGGGGCGATGGAGGCCATTCGTTCCTATTATGCAGACAAGGGTTCTGTTGGCCTTGATAGGGAGATGATGTTATGGGATGTGATCGATAGTTGGTGGACAGGGATGCTTCATCGACCCATTCATGCAGCAACACTCTTCCTCAACCCCGCATTTTCATACAAATGCAACTTTGATTTTGATGGCAAGGTGATGGAAGGGCTCCATTCCTGTATTCAGAGGATGGTACCTGATCCTGAGCTTCGTAGCAAAATCAATCGCGAGATACTGTCTTATCAGGATTGTGTTGGCCTATTTGGCTTTGATGATGCTATTAGGGAAAGGACCCTCTTCATGCCACGTAAGTGACAAATCATCACTCATTAGAAATTAGAATTTTAAATTTAATTATGTTTTAACTTTTAACTTTTTGAATTTTTTATTTCATTATTTTGTTGTAGATATTTGGTGGCAAAGCTATGGTGAAAGGGCACCAAATTTGCAAAAATTGGCTATAAGAATCTTGAGTCAAACATGTAACTCTTCAAGGTGTGAGCACAATTGGAGTGTATTTGAGAAAATATACGCCAAAGAGCGCAACAGGTATAACTTTGAACTCAAGCCTTTAGTTGAGAAATTACACTTATTGTAATTTTTAATTTTTAATTTATGACCTTCAAGTGTCAAGAGTCAAGAGTCAAGACTCATTACTTTTTTTGGCACTCTTACAGGTTGGAGTTTGCACGCCTCAACGATTTGGTGTATGTGCATTACAACATCCGACTTCGAGTGAGGCAAATAGAATCACCGATGGATCCAGATGCCATTTCCTTAGACAATATTGATGTATTGTCTCCGTGGAGGGTGGAGTCTGAGGAGCCCATATTGGAGGAGTCACCTTCATGGTTAGAGCCAGTGGCAGATGATCCATTAGAGCAGGGGCAGCAAGAGGAGGACTCGGAGTCAGAGGAGCAACAACACTTAGAGGAGGAGCAGGAGGAGCAGGAGGAGGAGGACACTGTGGGAGCATCAGCATCAACACCATCTGCTATAGATATAGGAGAGCATAGCTCCATGCCTACCACTCATTATTTGACATTAGGTGCAGATGCAGAGTCAGGGCCTTCTACTACTAGGGGCATGCCTGGCAAACAGCCCCTGATGTTTTCCCGTAAAAGGGGGAGAGGGCAGTAGATAGATAGCTGCTACTAGCTAGTTTTTTTTGTTATGCTACATGTAACTCATGATGATGAGATACTTTTATATATGTATAATGTGATGTTATTTTGTATTGGTTCTCCACATTTGAGTCCTTGAATGGACAATTATCAGGGATCAGCAGGATTTGGTATCGCCTTTGATATATCATTTCTATTTGACATCATATATATTAGTGTTTTCTTCATATTTATGTGCCAATGTGTTTATTTCATGGTGTTATTGCTTTATATGTTTAAAAATCTGGGAAAAAAACAAAAACAAAAACAAAAACAAAAAAACAACAACAACAAACAAACAAACAAAACAAACCAAAAAAAAAACAAACAAACAAACAAACAAACAAACAAACAAACAAAAAACAAACAAAAAACAAAAAACAAAACCAAAAAAACAAAACAAAAAACAAAAAACAAAAAAAAAAATGAAATTTTTTATGCCTTGCCGAATATTGCGATAAGATATTTTTCTGGACCCTCGCCGTATACCGATATTATCAACACTGGATAAATAGATGAAATAATATTACGATTTATAATAAATATTTTATATATTTTATTATTTATATAAAATAAATTAAATTTGAAATGACTAAATTTATATATAATTAAAAATGGTTTGTTTTTTAAAATAAATTTAAAAGGAAAAAAAATAATTAATTCGATAATAAAGTTGATATATTTATTTAGTTAATAAAATGTTAATAGGGAAATTATTTAATATAATTATTTATTTTTATTTTTTTCATTAATTCTAAAAATTATTTCATATGTAAAATAGTTATAAACAGTTTTTAATATAAATATGATATATACAATAAAATAATGAAAATTATTTAAACCAATATTAAATTTAAATAAAATTTGAAACTACCACATTAATAATATAATAATAAATAAATCCAGATATGGTATATTATATATATTTAAGAATTATAAATTAATTAATTAATTAAATATAATTAATTATATAATATGTTATTTTTTTAAGATTATATTTAATAAATTTTGTAATTAACATAATTTTATAATAATAATTTATAATTAGTAGAAATAAAAGAATAATCTTGATAAAATTTTTAATTAGGTTAATTTATATATATAGAGATATTATATATCAATTTATTTTATATATTGGTATGTTAGGATAATAAAATTATTTTAGTTATTTTTAAATAAATGATAAAGTTAATTATAGATTTAAGGGAAATAATATTGTTTATTTAAAATTGGTGATTTATTATTATTTAAAATTATATAAATAAAAATGTAAAAATAATAATGTTTTTATATTTAAAAGGAACTTCACTTGGCTTCGAGAATTTTGTGATATAAATTCTCTACTGACGAGGCCAACCACGTGATGGTGGAAGCTCATTTGGCCCCTCCCCCTCACTCCTAATTTATGGTTATACTACTATTTCACACATCACTCCCCCAACCCCACCTCCTATGTGATTTCCCTACTCAATAGATTAAATTTCATTTGAGCTACCCCCTCACTTATAGCTTCTATAATATTATTATTTCACTCAACACTCTCCCAATCCCCCGCATTTAATTTCTAGTGCAATAAATTTAAATTGAAAATAGACATCAAAATTTTGATCATTAGAAAAATATTATTGTAAATACAAAAAGATCTCATGTCAAATTTAGTTCATTTTCACACAAATTCTTACATTCCAAGAATATACACAATCACAATCAACAATCAATGAATGATAAATAAACAACAACCCAATTAAACAAGAATTATGATTACATTAAAAAATCCCTAGCTTTAATTAATTGAAAATAAATTTAAATTGAAAATAAAATCAAATTTTGATCATTATAAAAAATATTATTGCAAATACAAAAAGATTCCATATCAACTTTTGTTCATTCTCACATTCCAAGCATATACAAAAGCATAATCAATTATCAACAAACAAAAAATAAACGAAAAACCCAATTAAACAACAATCGTCATTACATTCAAAAATATTTTTTTTTCTACGTTAAGACTAACCTAAGTACCCACGGGGGATTTGAACCGTGACCTATCGCAAGGAGTGCCTTAAGCGCACCCATTCACCGTCAATCCAAAGCCCCGTGGGCATTACATTCAAAAATATTATAGATATACAAGCATCACATTAAATTTTCATCATTCCATTTGAAAACACATAGATACACAAGTACACAAACATTATATGATATATTCACCATTACATTAAAAAACATTGTAAGTACATATAAATACAAGATTGTAAATACACAAACAACATGATAAAGAATATAAACACAGAATTAGAAATGCATACAATCAAGAATACAAATACACAATAGAAAATGCATACAATCAAGAGTACGAACACAATCAAAGATGCATAAAATTAAGAGTACAAACACACACAATCAAGAGTACATTTCAAGTTTTAAACATTACAAACAATATTGTGAATACATAGACACACACAATCAAGAGTACATTTCAAGTTTTAAACGTTACAAACAATATTGTGAATACATAGGCACACGCAATCAGGAGTACATTTCAAGTTTTAAACATTACAAACAATATTGTGAATACATAGACACACACAATCAGGAGTACATTTCAAGTTTTAAACATTACCAACAATATTGTGAATACATAGACACACACAATCAAGAGTACATTTCAAGTTTTAAACATTACAAACAATATTGTGAATACATAGACACACACAATCAAGAGTACATTTCAAGTTTTAAACATTACAAACAATATTGGGAATACATAGAAACACACAATCAAGAGTACATTACAATTTTAAACATTACAAACAATATTGTGAATACATAGACACACACAATCAAGAGTACATTTCAAGTTTTAAACATTACAAACAATATTGGGAATACAAAGACACACACAATCAAGAGTACATTACAAGTTTTAAACATTACAAACAATATTGTGAATACAAAGACACACACAATCAAGAGTACATTTCAAGTTTTAAACATTACAAACAATATTGTGAATACAAAGACACACATAATCAAGAGTACATTTCAAGTTTTAAACATTACAAACAATATTGTGAATACATATACACACAAAATCAAGAGTACATTTCAAGTTTTAAACATTACAAACAATATTGTGAATACATAGACATACACAATCAAGAGTACATTTCAAGTTTTAAACATTACAAACAATATTGTGAATACATACACACACAAAATCAAGAGTACATTTCAAGTTTTAAACATTACAAACAATATTCTGAATACATAGGCACACACAATCAATAGTACATTTCAAGTTTTAAATAGTACAAACAAAATTGTGAATACATAGACACACACAATCAAGAGTACATTTCAAGTTTTAAACATTACAAACAATATTCTGAATACATAGACAATACAAGCATACAATAAATACACAAACATAACAAGCATTACAAATACACAAATATCCAAACATCAAAAGCATCGCAAATAGACAAGCATACACACATGGCATTAGATTTTCTTATTGCACACACAAAATTATAAATACATACAAGCATTACATCATCGCATCAAATTTTCTTATTACACACAAAATTAGAAATAGATACAAACATTGCATATCAATTTTTTTTATCATCATACATAGAAAATTGTATATATCCAAACATACAAAATTAATGTAGCACTAAATCAAAGAATATGCGAAAGAAAATTCACACACATTTCAAACATGTCATCCACATTCATTGTAAATGCTAACTATGTAAGTGAAGCCCAACAACAAATATCGTCATACAAAATCACTACACATCAAATAATGAACTTCACAAAAAGCATCATAAACACACAAAGATACAAAGATTACATATCAAATTTTGGTCATCACCCACAAAAATGCTTTGAATACACCAAACATAATATAAAGACCAAGCATTAACAAAGAAAATTATTACACATTTGAAAGTATAGATGAACCTGTCACACATTCATTGTAAACACAATCATATAAATGAACCTCAAACAACAATCATTGCACAAAAATTTGCATTTAATTTCATCATCACATCACAAAGTAATAGAAAAACACATCAATCAATGTATACAATAAAAACATCACACAACAAATCAATCACTCAATATGCATACAATAATTTTGCAATTACCACACACCAATCAATTTATACGATAAAGACATACAATTTGATCATACACAACTTGAACCACTAAACAAGCATACAAAAATTGTGCAGTTATCACAAAAACTCCTAGTTGGAAAAATATTATATTGATTAAATCAAATGCATTTACATAACTTCAAGCTTATTCAATATTTTAAAATTTTAATTAACATGTTATAATTTATATTGATGTATTATTTCATAATTTTAAACTAAAGATATCTAATTCTAAAATAAATTTATTAAGCAAATGAAAAAGTAAGGTGCAGAATGGGACACATACCCTTGAGGATAGCCATGGTCCATCCTCAAGAGCAATGAGAAAGGGCTTTTCGCCCCTTCAAAAAATAATACTTTTTATTATTATGATGTTTTTTAAGTAATTACATAATAAGAAAAATAAATGAAGGTTAGTTTAATTTGGGTCATAATAACATAATGAATTCAAATATTCTATCATGACTTGTAGATATTGATATTTCATCTATCCAAGCATGTTTGTATATTCTTCATGTCCTTTTTTATGATCTGCAAAAAAACAAAAATTGTTAAAATTTAGTGGTCATCTATACAAGTAGCAAAAACTTTTATAAATTTAATAAAGTAACTAACCTAACTTGATAATTGGAAGATTATGGAAGACGTAATATACTCCATAATGAGAGAGCTAAAGCCAAAATTGGAGCCCACACTTTCACTAAAACCAAAAGAAACATGGTAATGAATATGAAGCTTTGTATTTAACTTTGCACCATTTACACTAGGTTGTCTCGATCTTTTTCTGCAATAGTGATATGCTCGTGCAATACAAGTCATCATCGTCCCATATAGCATACGACCCATTGCACATATTCATCAAATTAAAATATAATATATAATCAATTAAATGTGAACTGGAGTTTGACCATTTTAGAAGTTTGGAGGAAAAAAATAGTTATTTTTTCTCACTGATAAAAAAAAGTGAAAATACAGCAATACATAAGTTTATTATCACAGTAATCACAACTATCACTACAAATTATAAATAAATGGTGGTAGAAAAAAATAAAGAAATTCAAAGAATCTGAAGTTTTTTCCATTAAATATGTAATTCTGATAAGATCCGTTATTTTCCGCAATGCAATCAGTTGAGGATGACTTTATAATAGGTAGCAATGCTTACCTCTCACGGATGTATCTACGGTTAAACCGGTTTCCCTTTTCTCCAGCGAGCCCCAGGTCCAACAACATTATACGGAGGTGTAATTACGCCCTCCAAACTGGTAAGGAAAAGGCAAGCATTAACAAAAATTAATGAAAAGCTAGGGCTGAATAGTGGTATTAAAAGCTAGGGCTGAATAGTGTATACCAGAATAGTGTATATAAATGTCTCAATTATCTATCTAGCTAGCTGTACAGAATTCATTCATATTTCTCTCTCAGCATCACAATTATCTTGCTGTACAGAATTCACTAATATTTCTCTCTTAGCATCACAATTATCTATCTCTTTGTACAGAATTCATATCTCTTTCAGGATCACATATAGATATATCTCTCTTGCATGTTTTTGATGAGTATTCCACTCAGCAGTTTGCATGCACATATATCTATCTGTAAGGATCGGGGCAAGGAAATGAGTTTGAAGGAAATATTTTGTAAGGATCAGGGCAAGGAAATGAGACAGAACCAATCGAAGTCATCATACAACTCATTGGGCATATTCATCAAATTAGACAGGGAGTTTGACAATAATGTATTTCCACCCATATCCAATAAATTATGTTTTCTAGAGATGGCATGACAGACAGTTTTCTGGAGATGAATTGGAATCAACTCCTCTTCATCA
>APFE030689067.1:0-10883 GCA_000404065.3 Pinus taeda
ATATTTGAATCTGAAACATAGTGATGACTCAAGCTCACACAAATCACAAATCAACTAAAATACAACTCATAAATTAGATACATTTAGTATTGTATAAAAATAACATTTTAAAAGAAAACACTTTATAAATTAAATATATTTAGCAGTATATGTAATTTTAATATATATTGTCATTTTTTAATTTCGTTAAAAATGTAATACACTACTTATTATGTCAAGAGGATCTTCCTAGTCGCAACTAGACTTAATGTAGTACCCTCAGTGTGGTAGCACCCAGATTTAAGTATGATAACTTTGGTGGAAGCAAGAGTGTGCCTTTGCAGTGAATCAACTGAGATGCATGGGTGGTTCTAACACATGCCACATTGCTAAGGTTCACTGCAGCTTAGTTTAATAAAATATTTTAATGTCATGATGTGTTGTATGTACTCCAAACAATAATAAAATTGTAAAATGAGTTATATGAATATTTGTTTAAACTTTTTTTATTAATTTTTTTATTATAATTAAACATTTTTTTGGTAGATAAATGTTATATATATATAATTGACATTGAAGAGAATGATAACAAGTTAATAATTATTTATTTAATATTGATGATGGCAATTTGTTTATATAATGCTCATATTATAGTACACATCTCATGTCATTAGAGCATAGATTGATATAATGAGAGTTGCACAAATTGTCCACATCTTATTTTTACATTTTTTCAAATTTAAATTTTTTAAATTAAAAAATAAAACCCATAAAAATTGTATATTCAATACTTTACACCAATGAGAAAATGGAATTTTTGAATTTAATTACAAACCATCTGTGTTTATGGTACATAGTAATTAATATGTAATACTATTTTTCAAATTATTTATATTTATTGTACATTGTAATTAGTGATATATTACATAGTAATTAATAATGGAGTACACAAAAGTCAATTCTTTCCATCATTACACAATAAGAGGGAAGACATTTCAAATGATCATATTTAAAATAAATAGAAATAAATTTTATTTTAAAATAGTAAATTTAATTTCATAATGTTAAACTTTAATAGATTTTAATTTTTTTTAATAACAAATTAATAACAAATCAATTTTTTTAATAACAAATCAATGAAATTCTAGAAAAAAATATAATAATTCAAAAACACATAAGAAAATTCAAAGATACCACATATTCTGTAGTTTTGTTTGCCACTGTTTTCCAAGTAATTAAAATACTGATAAGAAAATTCAAAGATGCGAGATATTTTGTAATTTTGTTTGCCACTGTTTTGCAAGTACGTTAGGTTAGCTTACGACTACCTAATATTTTGGTGACAAAAACGACTTCTACAACCTACCATTCCACACAACACACGCGCGTCATAATCCATATCTTCCATCTATATAATTTGATCATCACCATGCTTCCGCTTTTGAATGAGGAGGTCAAGTAGTGTTCAAAGATTAGGATTTATCAATGGAAAGCGTCAATATGAAGGAATATTGCTCCCAAGTTCAGGTCCTGTAAATGTAATAGCGTCTATCATGGTACCACCTTCCCGACCTTCTCCCAAAACTATCCTCTATCTGTCCAATCTCGACGACCAGATCGTCTAGAGAATTACAATTGATGCTTTGATTGTTTACACTAATGTTTCTCAGAAAGTCCAAAATCCTGTAAAAGTTATTCGGGATGCACTGTCAGAGGCATTGGCTTACTATTACCCACTTGCAGGCAGGTTAACGAGAACCCAAGATGGCCAAAAATTCCAAGTAGAGTGCACCGGAGAGGGTGCCCTCTTCGTTGAAGCCGCGACGGACAACACTCTTTCAGAGTTGGGTATACTGGAAGACCTAAAACCCTCCTTCGCCCCTCTGCTCCATCACTTTGCTGAGGTCGAGGATGTCCCCGCTCTCATTTTTCAGGTAAACTTCATTCCTCGTACTTTTGGGTCGTTATTTGTCATTCACCCTAACGTTTTAACTGACTTTTATTATGAAAATAATAGGTAACGCGCTTCAAATGCGGGGGCGTTGTTGTGGGTGCGAGTTTCAGCCATAGTCTGTGTGACGGGCGAGGGGCAGCGCAGTTTCTTAATGGAGTTGCAGAGATTGCTAGAGGAGAAGCAAAGCTTTCCATTGAACCAGTATGGCAGAGAGAAGTTCTCAAACCCCACCAGCCTCCTATTGTCCGTTTTGCCCATGACGAGTTCGTTGAAAGTGGATTCCTCGTCAACCCTAATTCTGCCATACAGCTGGGTAATGTGAAGGCTGACGACCTGGTCATCTCTTCATTTTTCTTGACCTCGGATGCTTTACGAAGGATAAAAAAGCCCATCGCAGAGGAGCTGGAGGAGCATTGTACCACGTTCGAAGTTTTATCCGCGTTGGCATGGCGAGCAAGAACAATAGCTTTGGGAATTTCTCTTCATCGCGCTGTTAGGCTTATTTTCACTGTGGACGTAAGGACGGTGTTAAAGCCCCCCCTTACAGAAGGATACTACGGCAATGCTGTGTACTTGGGATGTGCACGCAGCGCTACAGCACAAGAGGTTGTCAATGGATCCCTTTTGCATGCTGTGAAGATGATAAAGAAGGCAAAAACATCTGTAAACGACGATCGCTTAAGGTCGACCATATCCTTCCTGGAGATCAAACGTCCATTCCAAAAGATCACAGATGTGCAAATATGTCCCGAAGACACGTGTCTTAGTGATTGGAGGTGGTTGGGATTTCATCAGGTGGATTTTGGGTTGGGCAAGCCCAATTTTAATGCTGCCTCCGCCAGAGAGCAAGAGCGGAGTCATGATGGTATTCTGCGTGCCACCCCAGCATTGAAATCCCTGCAAACCGAAATGCATCGTTTCATTTGAATTCGTGGTTATAAAATGCCGAACAAATTTGGAAAAATACTCTTTACTTTTTATATACCATGCATAATAGCTATGACATATAAAGTCGTAGCTTCATAATAAAGATAAGTGGGAATTTATAATATGTATAACCAGTGTTAAGTGATAGCTAGTATCTATTGTCAATATAGTTAATAGAGCATGAACTGTTGATATAGTGTGACATGATCCATTAAAGTTTTTATAAAAAAATAGAAATGAATGTGAAAATTTTGTGTGAAAATGTTATTTTTTAGTGAATTTTTTATCTCATTGGTTGTAATGAAGCTTTATAATTTTATTTTTTTTTTGTTAGTGTTTGGTTCAAATTGATAGAGAAAAACTTAGTTTCAAGGGAAAATATTTTTTAATTACTTTTTCCTTTTTAAAATTTGTTATCTTAACAAAACCATATAAAAAGGCAAAAACAAATATAAGTCAAATTAAAAGTAAAGGAAATGAAATAGTCATAATTGTAAAGTATAATATGTCAAAATATTGATAATTCAAAATTAAAAATAGAAATATAAAATTAGTGTAATGTAATAATATGTAAAATGTAAACATTTAATATATAGTTATGATATTTGTGACCTTGATATTAAAGCACGCGAAGAGAGACAATCTTTTTGGGACTGAGAATTATTCGAAGGCATGTCACTATGGGTTCCGGACCCAAGCACAATGGGGAAAGGAAAAAGTAGTGTATAAACTCAGTATTTTTCCATTGGAAAATAAAAATGCTTTTGGGGCTCCAATGCAGAGAGATAAGTGGGTAGAGAAATATAATATCTTTGAGTTTGAAGAGGATGTGAAGACAATATTAAGGAACTTGAGGTTTTGTGTGGACAAAGTTGAGGCTTGTCTGATACATGTGGAAAGCCACATAGTTTGTGATTCAAATGGAAGAGAGTATTTAGCCCCCTTGGCTCTAGTGCTCGAGTTCCAACCAACCCTTCTTAAAAAATGAATAGTGTGTGTGGGGGGTGGTGGGTAATTTTTGGGTCACTTTCGATGTTTTTTCTGATCTATGATGGTCCTTCTTATCTATGAATGACAGTGATATAGGGGGTTCACAACCATGTGCTTCCATGTTTTCTGTTATGGTATGAAGTCTCAGACGCTAAAGCTGGCTTTTATTTTTGAAGCATTAAAAGTAAGATGCTTATCCTTTGGCATGAAGTCTTTTTGGATTAATGTCAAATGTTTGAGATGGCGTGGGGGGTCTCATCTTGATGGTGTCCTCTTCTTTTTGTATGATGGTTCTCATGTTGTGGTGGATGGGTCGTTTCTCTTTGTACCCCTTTGTGATGGCGTTGTCAGGCGTAAGGTTAAGGTACTTATTTTTTTCCTCGCTTTTGTTCTAGACTCCTGAATAAATATGAAGGTTCCTTGGCCTATAATAGCAACGGGGTTTATGTTTTTAGCTTTATTGGTATATATTGTTTCCATATGATGTGAGAGGTCCAGATGAGTTTTGTCCTTGTGGTTGTTCATATGTCTATGATGTAATTTTACATTCCGAAGTAATATGAAGTATTTTAATTTATGAAAAGAAAAAAGTATAGTCAATGGTGATAGATCAATTGACAATGCCCATGAAAATGAAGTTTTGTGTCGAAGTTTCAAATCTCACTAATTGAGTGATGCGTAAGGAAGAGGCATACCTAGGCACAAGGAAGTTATAGTGGTAGTGGTTGGAATCAACTCATGTTACATGAATAATATATATATATAGTACACTATATATGATAGTATTATATATATAATATATAATATATATTATATATATATATATCGTGAAATGATTTCGAAAGAGTTTGAGAAGGGAAAGCTAATCAAAGAGATTAAAAATGAAAATATTCTATTTGATATTAATAATTTATTTTATTAATATTTAAATTAATTATGAATTGTTATAATATTTATTATTATATGTATATTTAATTTTTTATTTTTAGGTTTAATCATATGTTTTTATAAAAATTTTAGGAATATTTTCTTTATCATTTGATTTCAATCTTTAATCTTTTTCCTATGAGACTTGAATAAGTCATTGATGACTCGACCTCACACAAATCATAAATCAACTAATCTACAACTCATAAATTAGATACATTTAATATTGGATAAAAGTAACATTTAAAAAAAACACTTTATAAATTAAATATATTTAGCATTATATGTAAATTTAATATATATTATCATTTTTTTAATTTCATTAAAAATATAATACACTACTAAGTATATAGTTTTATTTTATATTATTTATTAAACTATTATAATATTATTTTATAATATTCAATTCTTAATTTATTAATGTATTTGAATTCTATATCAAAATATATTAATAAAATAGAATATTTAATTAAATAAACAAATAAAAATTATGAAAACCAATATAACAGCCAGATTCTCATTACATTCATCACATTCATCAATCATGAGAAAAGCAACTTCGGATGATTATTGAAACCCAACACTAACATTTTTATCATCTACCATAAATTCATCCAGAGGAAGCTTTTCACTTACTTGAACAAAGTTCTCATCTTGCTGTCCATGAGCTGACTCGACTACCTCTTTATGAAGGCTTTGTTCTGATGACATGAGAACATTTGGACCCAAAACTTTGTCTTCTTCATCCCAGATGATTTCAACAGCGGAGTTCTCTTTCATGGGACTTAGTACAAGGTTTTCTTGGTCATCACAATCTGGTTCATGACTATTGCAAACATGCTTCTACTTTTATCCATCATTAAATCTAGTTCATGACTATTGCAAACATGCTTCTAATTTTATTGAAAGCCTTGAAAAATATTATGAGGATGATAATTTTATGGAGTCGGAACTATGTTAGCACCTAAATCTGCCTCAGGCTGAAAGAAGGAAAAATTCAAGGTAACCACAAACCACGCTCAGTCTGGTAGCTAGCCCTACCAGAACAGTAGAGGGCTCTCTCTGAGTCACACTCAATGAATAAGTAAATGAAATGGCCTGAGATGACTTACAATGAACTATTTGTCTTAGACTAGTAAGTGAAAATGAATATAAGAAGTGATTTTTATGAATGACTGTGTTTCTGGGATGTTATGGGACCACTGGACCTCAATGAACAAAGAACTTAACATAAAGGCACAGATTATTTCGTGAGGCAAGGTAGGCGGAAAGCATAGCAATTTTAGTTTTAGATATGCGAATGGAAGATTGATTAAGAGGGTGAAAAGGGCATGG
Organism: Pinus taeda; assembly: GCA_000404065.3. Taxonomy (NCBI): domain Eukaryota; kingdom Viridiplantae; phylum Streptophyta; class Pinopsida; order Pinales; family Pinaceae; genus Pinus; species Pinus taeda. The sequence goes on from APFE030689067.1 coordinate 6,113, forward strand.
ACAACATGAATCCTTTTCAACAGAAGAATGAACACTGTACATTAAATTTTCCCACAGGTAGAGCAATAAAATTGAATTCTACCTAATCTCACTCGGAAAGTTTCACCAGAAATGTATATGAAATGAACTATGAAACATAACAAGATACATATGAAACATAAGAGACACACTTGCTACACTCACAACCACATGAATCACATAAAATAGAGCCGCTACCTTTCATTAATTCTTTGTAAAAATATACAGTGCAGAAACAAAGTTTTTTTCCCGCAGTCTCCCAGAAGTTACAAGCCAGCCAACCAATTTCTTTGCAAATGGTTTGCATACAATATATAGAATGTGATAGAACGCCCAAGGGTCACAAAATGAAGGTGGAGAGCCAAACATCAGCTACATGTGCAGCACCACAAACATGACAAATGGCTTGGGTGACCCTTTGCTTTCCTTTGCCACTTGAATAACTAACCATGCTGAAAAACTGAAGTTCATATGAGTGGGCCCACTTACAAAAAGTCAGGCATCCTCCTACTGTGCATCGCGCTCTTTTCAAGGTGACCTTTGGAGGCCTTCTCAGTGTCTAAATTGTGTGCACGATAGCTCTTTGGAAAGGTCTTTGAGTCTACTTTCCATCCCAACCAGAATTTTTCAATTTGGAGTTAATTTCCCCTGCCAAAAATCAAATCTCCCAATACTGGTCAAAATGTACGAAATGAGGCCGCCTCAAGGCAGAGTGCTATTGCAGTCAACTTGTGAATGCCTTCCTTAACTCCAAATTGAGCTCATGATAGCTCATTAGAAAGCTATTTGTCTCTAGCTATCATTTGGATCATCCAACAAGTCATCTCACCAACCAAGCTAGGAGAAAACGTGATTTTCCCGAGGTCGCTCCAGAGGTGCATCAATTCTCCTGAGACAATTGTATTTTTGACATTTCTTCAAAACCATGACACCCGTGTAAAACGTGAAGGAAGTTTTTCTTCCCTGGTTTGTTGTGGACAAAAACCGCTCTCAGTGTTTTCAAATTCATCTTTCCTTGCTCAGAAACATCATTTGAGTGAAGCCTACCCCAATGTGGGGAATAAGAGATTTGTCGAAATGAATCGAAATGAAGGGGATAAGGAGCTTCTAAATTCTTGAGGAAATTTTGGGAAGTATGGAGGGATGTTAGGAAGTAGGGGAAAGTGGAATCTCAGAAATTGAGTGAGGGGAAGGGGTCCAAAAAGGCAAAACACAGGCCAACCCATAGAAAATTGCCAAGTTGTACTAAGAAACTAGGGTTTGTGTGAAAATGAGGAATTTGGGGAATCTCAGTGAGGGAAAGTGTTTGATAAGGTATTTTCATGATAGGGGAAGGTGTATGAACATCAGGATACAAGTTTTTCCAATTATTTAACCATCCAAGAAAAATTAGCTTCAAAACCCTAGGAGAGGGAAATGAACCTTGCCTAGGCGCAACTGAAGCATGAACAAGGTGTGAAATGACCTAGTGGAACTTGACATGATAATGAAAACCCTCTGAATGATGGTAAACTCAGCTGAATAGTGACATAGACCGAAATCTGGACAACTCTGAAAGGAGTGTAAGCAAACCCTAGACCTAATGCATAGTGACCAAATTGTGCTTGAAGACTCACTGAAATGACAAAATTTGACCTTGACACCTTAAAATCACTTGTGTAAGAGCATGTTTGATCACTGGAGGAAGGCTGCAAAGACTGACACTAACACATTCATTTATAGAAGATGAATACAAGGAACTTGGAAGTAGGGTCCTCGCTACATTCCCAAAGGTATATTAATGATCTAATGTTAGTAATTTAGTTTGAATGAGTTGTTACGAATTTGGACATGACTGGTCAGCTCGTCATTTTCATCTTAACAGTACATTGAGAGGAACATACCAGTAAGAATTAATGCTAAAGATTTTTTTCTCGTTGTGATATCATGAAAAAAATTATAGTCTCTGCTATTATTGGAAATAGTTTAATACCAAATGCAGGGGAATCAGAACAATATCAGTAGTGTAGTTTACAAATTCAGAGAAACAAGAAATGGTGAAGAAATGTCTCGTGGAAACTATAAAAGCTATCAATTCATAGCTGTGCAATCATTGGGAATGAAAGCCTCTAGTCAACATAAGCACCTATGCAAGTTATGGCATTCAGAGAAATAGCCAAATCCTCTCAAATAGGATTAAGGCTTTGCAATTCTAACATGATAGCGTTGGAAATCTGATTATCCAGACTTATTCTCCCTTGCATGGGTTGTCAAGAGAAGCTTCAATCATAAATATACTAATTTCCAAATCGTAGTTCTGTTGTCCAAATGTAAGGCTATTTTTGTACCCAAGGGATCTTCAGAATTAAAACTCATTTAGGCTTTCAAGGATAGCCACCTCATGTAAAATTGTAGAAAACTCACTCCCCTCCTTTTAAGGTTTTTAATTTAGAGAAAGAAAAAGATTTTTCATTTATATAGTCATGTGATACCATTACGAATATAAATAGAATGAGACTAGAGAAAATATTTCTTGTAAAGCATAACTCCTACCTTCTCAAGAATCACTGTTATTTTGATGAAATTACTTAGATTGAACATGCCCTAAACGTTTATCTCTAACTTTATAGGATTAAGGATTTGCAATTCTGACATGCTACTGTCGGAAATCTGATTATCCAGATTTATTCTTCCTTGCATGGGTTGTCAAAAGAGAAGCTTCAATCATAAATATACTAATTTCCAAATCGTAGTTCTATTGGCCAAATGTAAATCTATTTTTGTACTAAAGGGATCTTCAAAATTAAAATTCATTTAGGCTTTCACGCAATGCCACATTGTGCAAAATTCCAGAAACTCACTGTCCTCCTTTTAAGGTTTTTAATTTATAGAAAGAAAAATATTTTTCATTTATATAGTCACATGATATCATTAAAAATATAAATAGAATGAGACTAGAAAAAATATTGCTTGTAAAGCATAACCCTTGCATTTCTGACATGCTAGCATTGGAAATCTGATTATCCAGATTTATTCTCCCTCGCATGGGTTGTCAAAAGAGAAGCTTCAATCATAAGTATACTAATTTCCAAATCGTAGTTCTATTGGCCAAATGTAAGGCTATTTTTGTAGCCAAGGGATCTTCAAAATTAAAAATCATTTAGGCTTTCAAGCATAGCCACATCGTACAAAATTCCAGAAAACTCACTCCCCTCCTTTTAAGGTTTTTAATTTACAGAAAGGAAAAGATTTTTCATTTATATAGTCATGTGATATCATTACAGATAAATAAAATGAGACTAGAGAAAAGATTGTTTGTAAAGCATAACCCCTTCCTTCTCTAAGATCACTGTTATTTTGATGAAATTACTTAGATTGAACATGCCCCAAATATTTATCTTTAACCTTATAGATTAACGCTTTGCAATTCTGACATGCTAACGTTGGAAATCTATTATCCAGATTTATTCTCCCTAGCATGGGTTGTCAAAAGAAGATTCAATCATAGATATACTAATTTCCAAATAGTAGTATTGGGGCTAAATGTAAGGATATTTTTGTACCCAAGGGATCTTCAAAATCAAAAATCATTTAGGCTTTCAGTCATCACCACATCGTGCAAAATTCTAAAAAATTCACTCCCCTCCTTTGAAGGTTCTTAATTTACAGAAAGAAAAAGGTTTTTCATTTATATAGTCACGTGATACCATTACAAATATAAATAGAATGAGACTATAGAAAATATTGATTTTAAAGCATAACCGCTGCCTTCTCAAGGATCAATGTTATTTTGATGAAATTACTTAGATTGAACATGCCCTAAATATTTATCTTTAACTCTATAGGATTAAGGCATTGCAATTCTGACATGCTAGCATTGGAAATGTGATTATCCAGATTTATTCTCCCTCGCATGGGTTGTCAAAATAGAGGCTTCATTCACAAATATACTAATTTCCAAATCATAGTTCTGTTGGCCAAATGTAATGCTATTTTTGTACCCAAGGAATATTCAAAATTAAAACTCATTTAGGCTTTCAGGCATAGCTCCATCGTGCAAAATTCTGGAAAACTCATTGCCCTCCTTTTAAGGTTTTTAATTTACAGAAAGAAAAAGATTTTTCATTTATAGAGTCACGTGATATCATTACAGATATAAATAGAATGACACTAGAGAAAATATTGCTTGTAAAGCATAACCCCCGCCTTCTCAAGGATCACTATTATTTTGATGAAATTACTTAGACTGAACATGCCCTAAATATTTATCTCTAACTTTAAATATCAAAAAATACCATAGAAAGGATTTTTCTACTCACTTTTAGTATAAAAGCAAATATCCTAGTGTAATCCCTTCTTCCCATTGGCTATTTAGGATGCAATATTTTGTCCTTTTATTGAAGGACACCCTTTTTTCTATTTACTAGGGTCCTGGCTAAATTCCCAAAGATATATTAATTATCTAAGGTTAGTAATTCAGTTTTGATGAGTTGTTACAATTTCGACATGACTCGTTAGCTCATCCTTTGCATCTTAACAACATATTGAGAGGAACATACAGGTAAAAATGAATGTCTTAAGCCCTGAATAATGCCTCCAAACTCCAATCTAAACACATAAATTCAGATAACATTAAAATTCCTATTAGCATGAGGATGGGAAAGGTGATAATGACTAGCGTGAGAATGGGAAAGATGAAAATGGAGAAGTGGAATAAGCATACTACAACTAATTTCATATAATAAAAAGAACCATCTAATTTAAAAAACAAATA
>APFE030689067.1:11271-21866 GCA_000404065.3 Pinus taeda
AAATGGCTCGTAGTTTCAAATTTCTGGTCTCTTCTTAGCATTTTAGGGCTATAGGATTTCTTTCTTTCGCATGGGAGTTGTCAGGGCATGGACGGTTAAGAGGGTTATAGAATTTCGCTTTCTTCACACCAGAGTTATCAAGGCAGTAAGTGGTAAGAGGAGAAGAACAACGCTGCCCATGGCTAGGGTCAACACGCGATTCCTAGTGCATGACTCATCTACATCTGTTCGTAGGCGAGCAAGGGAGGTTGTGAGATGCATCCTTAAGGAATCAATGTCCAATCCAAGGGGCACTGCTCTGTAGCCTCGTCTGTGGCAATCAGTAACTATAGATGTGAAATTCATTTGGAATGATTTTGCTTTTGATTCTTCTCCTCCAATTCTTTAATTGAAGGGACCTCTTTTTTGATGTAGAATGTGGTTTGGCTCCTTTCAACCATGACCCTCGTGGGGTGCCACTCCCAGGGAATGCCCTTTAAGCGAAGGGAGGTGAGGAGGAGGAAGCTCTCCTTGTCATAATCTATGTTTAGGTAATGTGTCTAGCAAGACAAAAGAGCCTATCCTCATTGAAACTTTTATTAAGTTTGGGGAGATCGGTAGCATAGTTATTTACCCATAGTGGAACCATGCATTTGTGTATTTCAAGCCCATTGAGCATGCCAAAGCAGCCAAGGAGTGCTTGCATGGCTTGGTCATGAGAGGAAACTCTTTCTTAATCAAATTGACCGAGGCATTAAGGATTTTACAGTTCATTCCTCTTTGTTTGTTCCTCCTCTAGTGGAGGTATTTCCGTTAATTCTCTATACACCCTTAGCTTAGCTCAATATTGTGATGAATGTTATGAAAACCCTTGATTATCTAAAGATATTTAATCTGAACACTATTTTTGAGGGGATTTGATCAAATTTCCTTTAAATTTTATTTATTTATTTAAAGTATATGGGTCAATTTATTTCAATTGCTTGTTTGGTTGTTTCCTCTTAAAGCTTGTTTGCACACGAATTTGATTTATTTGCATATTTCAAAATTTATGGAAAGTTAGGAAGATGCCATGATATTTCTTCTTTCTTTGGAGTACAAGAAAGAAGACTAGTTCAAGCACTTATGCATCCTAAAGAGCATATCTTCTATGATATATCTCATTAAATGTTTTCTCAAATATTGGGGCCCAGAAATGCATATTTTTGGAGACACCTACCAACCATTGTTGGCGGGTTTAGGAAAAGGAAGGCCTTCTTGCTCACCATGAATGAGACTATTAAAAAACCTTCTTGTGATAAATCTACTACTTTGAAGGATAACATAGGCCCAAAATTTGACTGAACAGTTTTGTTTGCTCTAGGGATAAATAATCTACTAAGGAAGTTATCCTTCACCATTTTGAAGACAATAATGTGCCAGATCTAGGAGGAAGCTACCGGGGTGGTCCTGCTGATGAATGTGAACATAATGAAAAATCTGATTCTGAAAAATCAATTTGTGAACCATCTCATATTTTATATTTTGACAGACAATTGATCTTTGATCATGTAATTTCGATGAGTTCATTGCATTCAACTTAAAGAAAGGCCCCTCTATATTTTCTTATGAGCACTCGTTTTATGAAGTAGGGAGAGAACAAGAACATGTCGCAGATTTGGGAAGCGGCTTCAAAATTGAAAAAAATAATGAAGACTATTGGGGATGCAATTTAATTGCATCCCTAACTAAAGTTGAGATAGGTCTGAAGGATACTTGTGCTATCATGAGAGGGATGAAAACTGAGACATGTCCTCCTTTGAATGGAAGCGTTGATCTTGATATTACTCAAAAAAATTGTCTAAAACTTAAGGAGTTTCTTGTGATCAAGATTCCTAATAGGCGTTGCAGTTCGTCTGTCAAAATTCAACCTTTGTCAATTTATTTCATGAATTTGATGAGCAAGACAACATGAAAAATCTAGCAAGTGTTAGTAGAGGTACACTACACCCCTTTGATGCACAAGAAGTTTAGTTATCAAATGATCAATGAAGGTGGTGTTAAAGCCGCTGCCAAGTTCTATATTCTAGCATCCACCTAAACAACGAACGGGAATATGCCTTTGATGGCAAGGGCTACGTGATCGCTAGATTTACAAAAGGGCACACTAAAGCCATTGAAGATAGAGTAACACATATCCCTCAGAATTTATTATATATCATGAGTACCACTGTGTGTAGAATTAAAGGAATTTATTATGCGAGATACTGAGGAGGATAATCTGTGTAGATAATACTATCTCAATGAGTAGCTATCCATAAATTATCTTCAAATCAAGTCATATGATTGGTGAAGGAGAGGATCATCATTCTATTAGATAGACAACATCAATAGTTGTATCCAAACTTCATAGTTCCCTTCGAATATTGAGAATGCAATCATTTGCAACCTACTATTAATCCAAATATTTTATAGCTTCGTCTTAAGGCGATCATCTGGCATTAAGTCATGAGACAACTGATCCTTAGTGAGGAAAGATGTTTTGGATTCAGGTATTTATAACACTCTTCTACATAAGATCTGGATATCAAAATCAGTGTCCCCTGTAGATACTTCTTCAAGGCACCTCTGATTTCGAGGTGAGAGTTGCCTCAAAAGAGACTGTTCCACAGTGCCATGAACTTTCTTCATCTTAACTGTTATTTAATGTGGAATCTTTAGGTCTGTTGCATCTCTTATCCAAATTGTTGCAAAAATTTTGTTTATAACTGAAGATCCCCATAGATTCTTCATAATATATTACCACTGTGTGTACAATTAAAGGAATTTATTATGCTAGATACTAAGGAGGATAATCTGTGTAGGTAATACTATCTTAATGAGTAGCTATCTGTAAATTGTCTTCGAATCAAGGCATATGATTGGTGAAAGAGAGGATCGTCATCTTGTTTGATAGACAACATCAATAGCTATATCCAAACTTCATAGTTCCCTTTGAATATCGAGAATGCAATCATTTGCAGCCTGCTATTAATCCAAAGATTTTATAGCTTCATCTTAAGGTGATCATCTAGCCTTAAGTCATGAGGCAACTCATCCATAGTGAGGAAAGATGTTTTGCATTCAGGTGTTTATAACACTATTCTACATAAGATCTAGATATCAAAATCAGGGTCCCTTACAAATACTTCTTCAAGGAACCTCTGATTACGAGCTGAGACTTGCCTCAAAAGAGACTGTTCCACTGTGCCATGAAATTTCTTCATCTTAAACATTCTTCAACGTGGAATCTTTAGGTGTGTCGCATCTCTTATCCAAATTGCTGCAAAAAATTTGTTCATAACTAAAGATCCATGTAGATTCTTCATAATATATTACCATTGTGTGTAGAATTAAACGAATTTATTATGCTAGATACTGAGGATGATAATCTGTGTAGATAATACTATCTTAATGAGTAGCTATCTGTAAGTTGTGTTTGAATCAAGGCATATGATTGGTGAAGGAGAGGATCATCATCTTGTTGGATAGACAACTTCAATAGCTGTATCCAAACTTCATAGTTCCCTTTGAATATCGAGAATGCAATCATCTGCAAACTACTATTAATCCAACTATTTTATAGCTTCATCTTAAGGTGATCATCTGGCCTTAAGTAATGAGGCAACTCATCCATAGTGAGGAAAGATGTTTTGCATTCAGATGTTTATAACAGTATTCTACATAAGATCCAGATATCAAAATCAGGGTCCCCTGCCGATACTTCCTCAAGGCACCTCTGATTTCAAGGTGAGAGTTGCCTCAAAAGAGACTGTTCCACAGTGCCATGAGCTTTCTTCTTCTTAACTGTTCTTCAACGTGGAATCTTTAGGTGTGTTGCATCTCGTATCCAAATTGCTGCAAAAAATTTGTTTATAACTGAAGATCCCCGCAGATTATTCAGAATAAACTATCACTATGTGTAGAATTAAAGGATTTCCTTATTCGAGATACCGAGGAGGAAATCTGTGTAGATAATACTATCTGAATACGTAGCTATCCATAAATTGTCTTCGAATCAAGGCATACGATTGGTGAAGGAGAGGATCATCATCTTGTTGGATAGAAAACATCAATAGCTGTATCCAAACTTCATAGTTCACTTTGAATATCAAGAATGCAATCATCTGCAACTTGCTATTAATCCAAAGATTTTATAGCTTCATCTTAAGGTGATCATCTGGCCTTAATTCATGAGGCTACTGATCCATAGTGAGGAAAGATGTTTTGCATTCACGTGTTTATAACAGTATTCTACATAAGATCCAAATATCTAAATCAATGTCCCCTGCAGATACTTCTTCAAGGTACCTCTGGTTTCAAGGTGAGAGTTGCCTCAAAAGAGACTGTTCCACAGTGCCATGAACTTTCTTCATCTTAATTGTTCTTCAACATGGAATCTTCAAGTGTGTTGCAACTCTTATCCAAATTGCTGCAAAAATTTTGTTTATAACTGAAGATCCTTGTAGATTCTTCATAATAGATAATTCTTCAAAGGATAAGTTATTTGACTATATTGTTCACAACTTCGATTGTGAACAAGACTGCAATACTGTCATAATTTTGCAAAAGCTTCTACACCTTGTAAAATGTCATGAATGATGTTGAGTTGTATATGATGAGTTGTTATACCTAGAGTAGTTTCACATGTAAGGTATCCAAAAAAAAATTTACTACACAAGATAGCTTCAGGTCTTTTAGGAGAACCATTTTTTTCTTGATAGATCCAAGCTCTAAGTTTACTGAGGTGATTTCAGCAGAATCTCAGTTCTGATAATAAAATACTCTGATCAAAAGCTTTCACGCTTTCACTTCTTGAAGGTACAAAATGATAGAGGAAAAAACAATGTCCTTCATGCCTCCTTTACTTTGCTTGATGGGGAGGAAGGAATAGGATTAATGAGCAATGAATGTGCTCAAACAAAAACCTTTGTACAATGAGCCTATTCGGCTGTGAAATTATTTCTCTTGTAGATATTTATGCCCAAAGATCCAATAATTATGACAACACAATGTCCTTCATGCCTCCTTTACTTTGCTTGATGGGGAGGAAGGAATAGGATTAATGAGCAATGAATGTGCTCAAACAAAAACCTTTGTGCAATGAGCCTATTCGGCTGTGAAATTATTTCTCTTGTAGATATTTATGCCCAGAGATCCAATAATTATGACATGTATTACCTGTGTCGCTTGTCTTTTGTTAGTGTCAAATGATTCCATAAGATGAAATAGGTCTAATATCTTCATAATCGAGGTGACAAAAACACAATTGTCATAACTTCACTAAAATCACACATGTTTCTAGAGAATTGAAGATCTTAAGCAAAAATGACTAAGTGGCTATTTTGCAAGAGCTTTCTCTGACAATTGGTATCATGTTGGCATATCTATTTGGGTTGTTCCTTGATTGGAGGGCTCTAGCCATTGCAAGTAAGTTCCATTTTCGGTTGTGTTGGATGTTGGAGATTACTTTTACTTAAATGAAGGGAAGGTTTCTTGTTAATAGATATGAATTACAGTTGAAGGGCCAGTTTAGATGAACGTTGTAAACTGCTTTAAGCAGTGATTGGTCATCCTCACTCAGCTATGCATGCCAGATGTTATTATGCCTCTCATTTTCCCAAGTTTCTCAACACTCTTTGCATTCTAATTGATAACTATTTAAAATCATATTTCCTCTATGTTTTTTTCTCTCTATCTGATCTTCTTTCAAAGTGGGAACTTTGCTTTTATTCCAGAGTCTACACTTTCCGTGTTGATTAGATTTGAGGCATTTGAGAAATGTTTATTTGCCCATTATTTTGTGTTTGTGCACGTGTAGTTCCTTGTGCTCTTTTGTTTCCAGGGTTATTTTTTATCCCAGAATCTCCAAGATGTATGGTAGGTTTTTGATAATGAACATTATGCTTGTCAATTAACTGAGTTGGTGTTAACCATGTTAACCATGTCACCATATGTCATGCTATGTGAAATCTTAATATCAAATTTAATGTTCTTATGAGTGCAGGCTAAAATTGGTAATGAAGTTTTTGAAGCCTCATTGCAAGCTCTTAGAGGCAGTCAGGTTGATGGTACCCTAGAAGCTGTTGAGATCAAGGTAATATTTCGGAACAATTGCATTTTTATCATTTTCCATGCCAAATTCATATATGTTTCTATTGTACCCTTCTTGACTGATTTCTTATCAGTCACGTGTAGTTGCTGAGTCATGGATATCTGATACTGTTCCAATGGAATTTTATCTTGTTTGGTTTTTAGTCTTTTTCAGTGTGCAGTCTGAATGTTTTGCATACAAAGTTCCAACAATGTATATGGATTTCCCATCAAGGTCATTTTTGTCACTAATTTGAATATTTTTTCCTTTTAGAGTACAGTGGAGAGAGTAAATCAACAACCCATAATATAGTTTTCCAAGATCTCTGAATGAAAATATGCAATGCCTCTGACTGTAAGTCATATGTTTGCATCGTTAGGAATATGATAGAATTATATGATTTTTATAAGTGAAAACTTCTGCGATTCGTAATGTTTATATAAAATAAAATCAGGTAAATCACATAGATAAATTTCTGGTTGACGCATTTTGAATCACACAATGTGGTTCATCATCAGGACTAAGATGATTTTGTGTGTGCTGGTGAATTTGCATAAACTGGTTGCTATTTTATTGCTTACTTGGCAAGAATATGATTACAAAAATAAAGTATCCTTGCATTGTATTTATTATATGCATATTGGGATTGGGATGCTTCTTTTACAACAGTTGAGTAGAATCAATGGTATTATGTTTTACAACAGTTCCATTTTTAAGTCTACTGGTGAGTTTTCCATATACTTCCTGTTAGAAAGTATGGTACTTGTGATCTAGATTCATATTGCTCCATTGGTAAAAACATGATGTAATTGCAAAATACATATTGGCATCATGGACTTCTAATTTGGATGGGATTTGAACACAGGGAATCTTTTTTGTAGCTTTATAGCCTTTCATAATTAGAGGGTTTTAATTTTTAACCAAGGACTCTGATCATTCATGTGATCTTTATGGCCCTTCTTTTGATTTTAATTCTTATTGTCTATCACACGCTTGCCTAAGAAAAATTGTATTTCTTTCAATGTTTTATAATTTAAAATAGGAATTTCATCTGGTAATGTTGCAACCCTTGGACTTGGTGTTGTTCAGGTTGCTTTCCGATCCTGGGGCCCTACTAATTGCAATGAATGCTAGGAATGTTGCACTATAATAAAAGGTTTATTGTTCCTCATCTTAATCATGTGAAACCTGTTGGACTTTTTATGTATAGGTTGTTATGACTGCTGTTAGTGTTGTGCTGATTGACAAAGCTGGTAGACGTCTCCTTGTTATGGTGAGTAAACAACCTATTTAGAAGAGGATCTTTTAAGTCGTTTAATTCAAATTTTTTAGATATGACATGACGAGTGTTGTTCAGTTTAAAGATCTCACGTAAATTTTTAATGATTTCAACAGATCTCCTCTGCAGGGATGGTTGTTTGTCCTTTCCTGGCTGGCCTTGCCTTTTATTTAAAAGTAATCAAACTCTCACGATGCTATCTCTCTATTACTAGAATGATGAATAGAATCATAATAGATGCTCATCAACTTATTAGAAAATGGACTTTCACATACGTTTGATTCTATAATAATATTTAGAAGATTGAAATGCTAAAAATGAGTTCTTGGTGTAATCTGGCATCATCCAAAGCCACCTAGCGGGACAGTCACATCTTGTAACATTCACCAGTATTTTGGCAGTCACAAGTTTGTTGGTAAGCTCCATGTTCAGCTGGTAAATAACTTATTGAAGTTTACATTATTACATTTATGTCTTTATTATGTTGAAGTTTTGTATAATTGTATTTGTGCTTTCTTTTTACCGGTTTACATTGTCTCTTTCTCCCTCGGGATTGGAGCTATCCCATGGGTATGCTAATATAATCTTTTGAAATTTTTTGCTAGAGATATAATCCACCTCTCTTTGCACCTTTAGGGGAAATTGCAAGTTTTAGTAAGTTAAAAATATGGTCTGTGTGATTATAGTTTTTATAAAGATTATAGATCATGTGTGAGAATTTTTTTTTTCAATCAATGGCTATAAATGTAGTTTTTAGTTTTTCCATAACTCTTCACGTAATTCTTTAAAGTGTGCTAGCTCAATGGAAGAGCGCCTACTTACAAGCAAGAGATTGGTGGTTCGATTATTGGTGGATTCCACTGTGCCCTAACATGAATTAATCAACAGTTTTGTAGTTTATTTTTAATTTAATGTTTTTTATATCTATTTATTTCAATGGTGAGGTATTTCTAGATTCATTGTTTTATATTGTTTCTAGAGAGACAAAAGTGATCTTTAAATAAAAAGATTATTGTCTCTAGAGAGACAATATCTAGTATTAAAAATATATTGTCTCTAATGAGAGTGTTGTCTCTAGAGAGACAAATGAAATTGTCTCAAGAGAAACAAAAATGAAATTGTCTCAAGAAATGCTTGTGTCATATATTGTTTTTATAGAGACAATTTTTTCAGACAATAATATTTAAGACAATAATTTTTGAGACACCAGCTTAAAGACAATATTTAAGGACAATATTTAAGACAATACTCAAGTTTTTTTTGTCTCAAGTTAAGACAATTTACTAAAAAATTGTCTCAAGTTAAGACAATTTACTAAAATATTGTCTCAAATATTGTCTTAAAATCCCATTTATGTAGTAGTTCCAGATCCTCTTGAGTGAGAGATCCTCTTGAGAATTACATTTGATGCTTAAAAGTATTAGGGATGCACTGTCAGAGGTATTGGCTTAGTATTACCCACTTGCACGCAGGGTAACGAGAACCCAAGATGGCCGAAAATTCCAAGTAGAGTGCACGGGAGAGGGTGCCCTCTTCGTTGAAGCCGTGACGGACAACACTCTTTCAGAGTTGGGTATACTGGAAGACCTGAAACCCTCCTTCGCCCCTTTGCTCCATCACTTTGCTGAGGTCGAGGTTGTCCCCGCTCTCATTTTTCAGGTAAACTTCATTCCTCGTACTTTTGGGTGTTGATTTGTCATTCACCCTAACGTTTTAACTGACTTTTATTATGAAAATAATAGGTAACGCGCTTCAAATGCGGGGGCGTTGTTGTGGGGGCGAGTTTCAGCCATAGTCTGTTTGACGGGCGAGGGGCAGTGCAGTTTCTTAATGGAGTTGCAAAGATTGCTAGAGGAGAAGCAAAGCTTTCCATGGAACCAGTATGGCAGAGAGAAGTTCTCAAACCCCACCAGCCTCCTATTGTCCGTTTTCCCCACGACGAGTTCTTTGAAAGTGGAATCCTCGTCAACCCTAATTCTGCCATACAGCTGGGTACTGTGAAGGCTGACGACCTGGTCATCTCTTCATTTTTCTTGAGGTCGGATGCTTTACAAAGGATAAAAAAGCCCATTGTAGAGGAGCTGGAGGAGCATTGTACCATGTTTGAAGTTTTATCCGCGTTGGCATGGCGAGCAAGAATAATAGCTCTGGGAATTTCTCTTCATCGCGCTGTTAGGCCTATTTTTGTTGTGGACGTAAGGAGGGTGTTAAAGCCCCACCTTGCAGAAGGATATTACGGCAATGCTGTGTACTTGGGATGTGCACGTAGCGCTACAGCACAAGAGCTTGTGAAAGGGTCCCTTTTGCATGCTGTGAAGATGATAAAGAAGGCAAAAACACCTGTAAACGACGAGCGCGTAAGATCGAGCATATCCTTCGTGGAGATGGAACGTCCATTCCAAAAGATCACAGATGTGCAAATATGTCCCGAAGACACGTATCTTAGTGATTGGAGGTGGTTGGGATTTCATCAGGTGGATTTTGGGTTGGGCAAGCCCAGCGTTGTTTGGCCTGGCAAAATTTATTCTGCCCAATTTTAATGCTGCCTCCACCAGAGAGCAAGAGCGGAGTCACGATGGTATTCTGCATGCCACCCCCAGCATTGAACGCTCTGCAAACCGAAATGCATCGTTTCATTTGAATTCGTGGTTATAAAATGCTGAACAAATTTGGAAAAATGCTCTTTACGTTTTATATATACTACTAATAATAGCTATGAAATATAAAGTCGTCGATTCATAATAAGGATATGTGTGAATTTATAACATGTATAATAAGTGTTACATGCTAGTAGTTATAGCTTAATTTAAATATAGTTAATAGGAAAATGAACTCTTAACATGTTGTGATATGATCAATTACAGTTTTTATAAAAAAATAGAAATGAATGTGGAAATTTTATGAGAGAATGTTGTTTTTTAGTGAGCATCCTATCTTATTGGTTGTAATGAAGTTATATAATTTTATTCTTTTGGAAGTGTTTGGTTTAAATTGATACGGAGAAACTTGGTTTCAACTCAATGAGATGTCAATTCTAGGAAAATTGTTTTGCACAAGCAATTCTCTTACAAAGTTCATGGGAATTGAACATGATTGATATAGAGTTGAATGCACTTGTGTTTGTGGTAGTGAAGGCATGAGAATATGAAACAAAACTTTTATTGTTGTCACTCAAATGAGGTCTTTTTCTTTTGCAAAGAAAAATTGAGCTCAGATAATATATAA
>APFE030689067.1:35511-70018 GCA_000404065.3 Pinus taeda
AGATACCACATATTTTGTAGGTTTGTTTGCCACTGTTTTCCAAGTAATTCAAACACTGATAGGAAAATTCAGAGATGCCAGATATTTTGTAATTTTGTTTGCCACTGTTTTGCGAGTACGTTAGGTTAGCTTACGACTAAGTAATTCAAACTACTTCTACAACCTACCAATCCACACAACACACAGGTGCGTCATAATCCATTTCTTCCATCTATATAATTTGATCATCAGCATTCTTCCGCACAGAGTAGGGCTTTTGAATGAGGAGGTCAAGTAGTGTTCGAAGATTAGGGTTTATCAATGGAAAGCGTCAATACGAAGGAATATTGCTCCCAAGTTCAGGTCCCTGTAAATGTAATAGCGTCTATCATTGTACCACCTTCCTGACCACCTCGGAAAACCATCATCTATCTGTCCAATCTCGACGACCATGTCCTCTTGAGAATTAAATTTGATGCTTTGCTGGTTTACACTAATGTTTCTTAGAAAGTCCAAAATCCTGTAAAAGTTATTTGACATTAAAAAAAACATTTTTATGTTGAAGTAAAGGAAATGAAAATAATCATAATGGTAAAGTATAATATGTGAAAATTAAAAATAAATATATAAAATTATTGTAAAGTAATAATAGGTAAAAAGTAAATATTTAATATAGTTATGATATTCGTGAGCTTGATATTAAAGCATGCGAAGGGAGACAATTTTTTTGGCACTCAGCATTATTAGAAGGCATGTCACCATGGTTTTTGGAACCCAAGCACAATGGGGAAAGGAAAAAGCAGTGTATGAACTCAGTATTGTTTTATTGGAAAATAAAAATGCTGTTGGGCTTCCAATGCAGAGAGATAAGTGGGTAGAGAAATATAATATCTTTGTATTTGAAGAGGATGTGAAGATAATATTAACAAACTTGAGGTTTTGTGTGGACAAACTTGAGGATGCATGTAGAGAGCCACATAGCTTGTGATTCAAATGGAAGAGAGTAGTTAGCCCCCTTGGCTCTAGTGCTCGAGTTTGACGAAGCCCTCCTCTTCAAGAAATGAATAGTGTGTGTGGGGGGTGATGGGTAATTTTTGGGTCACTTTTGATGTTTTTTTCTGATCTGTGATGGTCCTTCTTATCTACGAATGATATTGTCATAGTGTGTTCAAAACCATGTGCTTCCAAGTTTTCTCCTATGGTAAAGCTCGCTTTTCTTTTTGAAGCATGAAAGGTAAGATGCTTAGCCTTTGGCATGAAGTCTTTTTGGATTAAGGTCAAATGTTTGCGATGGTGTCGGGGTCTCTTCTTGATGGTGTCCTCTCCGTTTTGTATGATGGTTCTCTTGTTGTGGTGTATGGGTCGTTTCTCTCTCTACCTCTTTGCGATGGCATTGTCGGGCGTAAGGTTAAGGTACTTGTTTTTGTTCCTCGCTTTTGTTTTAGACTCCTGAATGAATATGAAGGTTCCTTGGCTTATAAAAACAATGGGGTTTATGTTTTAAGCTTAATTAGTATATATTGTTTACATATGATGTCATAGGTCTAGATGAGTTTCCTCCTTGTCGTCCTTTGTATGTCTATGATGTAATTTTTCCTTCTGAAGTAATATGAAATTTTTTTAACTTATGAAAAGAAAATGTATAGTCCGTGGGGATAGATCAAGTGGCAAAGCCCGTGAAAATGAAGTTTTGTGTCTAAGTTTCAAATCTCACTCATTGACTCATGCCTAAGGAAGATGCATACCTAGGCACAAGGAAGCTATAGTGGTAGTGGTTGGAATCAACTAGTGTTACATGAATAAAAGACGACAAGATTAGTCAAATTGTTGATTCCTTTAGATACAAAATAATATATATATATATATATATATATATGAAATGATATCTAAAAGTTTGAAAAAGGGAAAACTAATCAAACAGATTAAAATTTTCAAATAATATTTAAATTAATTATAAATTGTTATAATATTTATTATTATATACATATATTTAATTTTCTATTTTTAGTTTTAATCAAATGTTTTTATAAAAAATATACAATTTTAGAAATAGTTTCTTTATCATATTTGATTTCAATCTTTAATCTTTTCCCTATGATATTTGAATCTGAAACATAGTGATGACTCAAGCTCACACAAATCACAAATCAACTAATCTACAACTCATAAATTAGATACATTTAGTATTGTATAAAAATAACATTTTAAAAGAAAACACTTTATAAATTAAATATATTTAGCATTATATGTAATTTTAATATATATTGTCATTTTTTAATTTCATTAAAAATGCAATACACTACTTATTATGTCAAGAGGATCTTCCTAGTCACAACTAGACTTAATGTAGTACCCTTAGTGTGGTAGCACGCAGATTTAAGTATGATAACTTTGGTTGAAGCAAGAGTGTGTCTTTGCAGTGAATCGAGTGAGATGCATGGGTGGTTCTAACACATGCCACATTGCTAGGGTTCGATGCAGTTTAGTTTAATAAAATATTTTAATGTCATGATGTGTAGTATGTACTCCAAACAATAATAAAATTGTAAAATGAGTTATATGAATATTTGTTTAAACTTTTTTTATTAATTTTTTTATTATAATTAAACATTTTTTTGGTAGATAAATGTTATATATATATAATTGACATTGAAGAGAATGATAACAAGTTAATAATTATTTATTTAATATTGAATGATGGCAATTTGTTTATATAATGCTCATATTATAGTACACATCTCATTGTCATTAGAGTATAGATTGACATAATGAGAGTTGCACAAATTGTACACATCTTATTTTACATTTTTTCAAATTTATATTTTTTAAATTAAAAATAAAACCCATAAAAATTGTCTATTCAATACTTTACACCAATGAGAAAAGGGAATTTTTTAATTTAATTAGAAACCATTTGTGTTTATGATACATAGTAATTAATATATAATACTATTTTCCAAAGTATTTATATTTATTGTACATTGTAATTAGTGATATATTACATAGTAATTAATAATGGATTACACAAAAGTCAATTTTTTCCATCATTACACAATAAGAACCAATACATTTCAAGTGATCATATTTAAAATAAATAGAAATAAATTTTATTTTAAAATAGTAAATTTAATTTCATAATATTAACTAATTTTTTTAATAACAAATTAATAACAAATCAATGAAATTCTAGAAAAAAATGTAATAATTCAAAAACACATAAGTAAATTCAAAGATACCACATATTTTGTCGTTTTGTTTGCCACTGTTTTTCAAGTAATTAAAATACTGATAAGAAAATTCAAAGATGCGGCATATTTTGTAATTTTGTTTGCCACTGTTTTGCAAGTACGTTAGGTTAGCTTACGACTACCTAATATTTTGGTGACAAAAACGATTTCTACAACCTACCATTCCACACAACACACACGCGCGTCATAATCCATATCTTCCATCTATATAATTTGATAATCACCATGCTTCCGCTTTTGAATGAGGAGGTCAAGTAGTGTTCAAAGATTAGGGTTTATCAATGGAAAGCGTCAATAGGAAGGAATATTGCTCCCCAGTTCAGGTCCCTGTAAATGTAATAGCGTCTATCATGGTACCACCTTCCCGACCTTCTCCCAAAACTATCCTCTATCTGTCCAATCTCGACGACCAGATCGTCTCGAGAATTACATTTGATGTTTTGCTTGTTTACACTAATGTTTCTCAGAAAGTCCAAAATCCTGTAAAAGTTATTCGGGATGCACTGTCAGAGGCATTGGCTTACTATTACCCACTTGCAGGTAGGGTAACGAGAACCCAAGATGGCCGAAAATTCCAAATAGAGTGCACCGGAGAGGGTGCCCTCTTCGTTGAAGCCGCGACGGACAACACTCTTTCAGAGTTGGGTATACTGGAAGACCTGAAACCCTCCTTCGCCCCTCTGCTCCATCACTTTGCTGAGGTCGAGGATGTCCCCGCTCTCATTTTTCAGGTAAACTTCATTCCTCGTACTTTTGGGTGGTTATTTGTTATTCACCCTAACGTTTTAACTGACCTCTAATATGAAAATAATAGGTAACGCGCTTCAAATGCGGGGGCGTTGTTGTGGGTGCGAGTTTCAGCCATAGTCTGTGTGACGGGCGAGGGGCAGCGCAGTTTCTTAATGGAGTTGCAGAGATTGCTAGAGGAGAAGCAAAGCTTTCCATTGAACCAGTATGGCAGAGAGAAGTTCTCAAACCCCACCAGCCTCCTATTGTCCGTTTTCCCCATGACGAGTTCGTTGAAAGTGGATTCCTCGTCAACCCTAATTCTGCCATACAGCTGGGTAATGTGAAGGCTGACGACCTGGTCATCTCTTCATTTTTCTTGAGCTCGGATGCTTTACAAAGGATAAAACAGCCCATCGCAGAGGAGCTGGAGGAGCATTGTACCACGTTCGAAGTTTTATCCGCGTTGGCATGGCGAGCAAGAACAATAGCTTTGGGAATTTCTCTTCATCGCGCTGTTAGGTTTATTTTCACTGTGGACGTAAGGACGGTGTTAAATCCCCCCCTTACAGAAGGATACTGCGGCAATGCTGTGTACTTGGGATGTGCACGCAGCGCTACAGCACAAGAGGTTGTCAATGGATCCCTTTTGCATGCTGTAAACGACGATCGCGTAAGGTCGAGCATATCCTTCCTGGAGATGAAACGTCCATTCCAAAAGATCACAGATGTGCAAATATGTCCCGAAGACACGTGTCTTAGTGATTGGAGGTGGTTGGGATTTCATCAGTTGGATTTTGGGTTGGGCAAGCCCAGCATTGTTTGGCCTGGCAAAATTTTATTCTGCCCAATTTTAATGCTGCCTCCGCCAGAGAGCAAGAGCGGAGTCATGATGGTATTCTGCGTGCCACCCCCGGCATTGAAAGCGCTGCAAACCGAAATGCATCGTTTCATTTGAATTCGTGGTTATAAAATGCCGAACAAATTTGGAAAAATGCTCTTTACTTTTTATATATACCACGCATAATAGCTATGACATATAAAGTCGTAGCTTCATAATAAATATAAGTGGGAATTTATAATATGTATAAGCAGTGTTAAGTAATAGCTAGTATCTATTGTTTAGTTTAAATATAGTTAATAGAGTATGAATATAGTGTGACATGATTAATTAAAGTTTTTATAAAAAAATAGTAATGAATGTGAAAATTTTGTGCTAAAATGTTATTTTTTAGTGAGTTTTTTATCTTATTGGTTGTAATGAAGCTTTATAACCTTATTTTTTTGTTATTGTTTCGTTCAAATTGATAGAGAAAAACTTGGGCAAATATTTTTTAATTATTTTTTCCTTTTTAAAATTTGTTATCTTAACAAAATCATATAAAAAGGCAAAATCAAATAAGTCAAATTAAAAGTAATAAGACTAAAAAAAATTATTGGAAAAGTTTTTTGAATTATTTTTTTCTCTCTCAAATTTATCATCTTAAATAGAAAATATGGATAAAAACCTATAATTCATGAAAAATAGAAAAAATAAAATAAAAAATTTAAATAGAAATAAATAAAACTAAAAAGCAAAAATTAGTAAGTAATAGAAATGGGAGTTACTAAAGATTTCACCTCAACCAATCATCTGAAAACAAATAACTTTAAATAATAATAAAAAATAACAAAAAATGAATTCCCAATGTTAAAACTATGACTAAGTGGCATAAATTTTTGGTCAAAGGCAAACTAATAGTAATACCATATCTACTAGTATAATAAGTATCACATCAAATATTATATATAAATATCAAATCATTTGGGATATATATACGTTTAAGGATTAAAAAAAAACAAAATATTTTCATTAATTGAAATGTTTTACAGATTAATTTTTTTCGAGAAGAAAAAAGCACAATTTTCCATTTAAATAAAAGAATACATATCATGCTTTTAGGAATTGATGTTCAATGTTCGTGTAGTAGGATCATAGATTTTACATTTTCATTAATTTCAATGTTTTATATATTTATTTTTTCGAGAAGATGTAATTTTTCATTTTAATAAAAAGAGTAATTATAATATGGACTTTCCTCTTCATGCTTTTACAAATTGATGTTGAATGTTCTTCTAGTAGGATCATAGATTTTATTGTAGGATTTCAAAACACTACCATTATTTTTTAGTTGTTCATAGTTTGTCATTTTTCTAAGTGTGATACATATTTTCTAAGAGTGAAATTTATCTAAGTAAAAAATCTAAAAAAATGATTTCCAATTCAAGAGTAGTTAATGCTCTCTACATTCTCCAAGGTGTCCTGAACAAAAGTAGCTAAGAATAACTTTTGAGGCTTCTTTTTGTTGTCCCTCTTTGATAGGAGGTCCACAAACTGATTTTGGACCCTATAATGTGCCGAAATGATATATTGTGAAAGGAGCATACCAAATTCCTAATACGTCTCATGGAGTTTGATAGAATGTGGGCTTAAAAGAGAGCGCCCCTTGACCCACTCGATTATGCCTTTTGCATCTCCATAGATGTGCAGTGTCTCCAACCCCATCCATTTAGAGCACATCAAAACCTCCCACAATGTTATAATTTCGGCCCTACTATTTTCACCTCTACCTCCCTCCCGTGATAGTATTTGGCTGGCTCTAATAGAACTTCATCTTCACCTCCAGAGTCCCTTTGCTTGCATGCACCATCAAAGAAACCTGTCGGAAGATCTTTCCAGATGTCCTTGTACACAATCTCCCTCCTTTACCGGGCCAATATTTGAAATGTTTTACATGTGCATACTTTTTGTTCACTTTAAACTGAAGACTATGGATTATAACAATGTCTTCTATCTGACCAAAAGACTTGCCCTGAGAATTATTGACAAAACAAAGCAGAAGTACATCTCTGACTGGTCGAGGTTGAATATGGACACGACCAAAGAGTTACACTGTGAAATATCAACAAAAAAAAGAGCACATGATGCTCTTCGTCAGCTCAAGAGAGAATATGAAAATGTAGGTCTCCAAATTGAAACATTGACTGTCCCTATAAAGAAACTTGACTTGAAAATACTCAAATAGGACTCCATTGTATCAAAAGAGGAATAGGACTAGAAGTGCATTCTTCTAGTCATGGAAAATTGAGAAAAAGGAAAGGGACAAAATGGATACAATGTCGGTGAGTGGGGAAAACCCGCTGAGGGCCCGAATGAGACCCCAGCAGATACTGAGAAATATTTTTTTTTAAAAGAACCCCGACTTTGAACTGTTCCATCCACAGCGTGTTCAAAGTATATATATCCACGAAGAAGAGACAGAACACGCTTTGAGAGGGTGTTAGCTTCAGCGTTATGTTCTCTAGTGATCAGATGAAAGGTGACCTCAGAGAAAAGTTCTTTAAGCTAAGTTATGCACTTCATCTAGTAGAGAAGAGAAGGAATTTGAACAACCAACCTATCTTGGATACATCAGATAGTAGAAAGGGAGTCCTTGACCGTGCTATCATAACTCACAACTAAGAAAATATTACATATTACTCTATTAAAAAAAAAAAAAAACCTTAAAATATTTATCAACTATAATTTCATTTTATATTATTATTATTAAATAAAAAATTATATAGTTAAAATTTATATTAAAAAGAACATGAACGCATTTTTAATTTTGGGTTTACTCTTTTTTTACATGTTTTCAGGAAAATACATTAACTACTTTCTATATTATATATTATATACAGTAATCAATTTAATATAAAAGAAAAAAATAACAAAACAATTTTGGAGATAAATATAAACCATTGATTTGTGTATATTACTAAAAATATTCTAGAATATTCATGAAGGTTAAACCTTGACTATCCATTTAATAATTATTGATAATTAGATTAAATTTTTGTAAGTCATATTCGAAAATAAACACCCGTATATGCTTAAATTTATTTTTTATAAATTTAAGATTTATGTTTTATTTTTTATTTTTGGGTTGGCTCAATTCACGAGAGATTTGTACCTTAAACTCATGGTTTGTTTTACATAGTACTTCATAAAATGGCGATGACTACCCCATGGGCTTACAATTTTAAATTTTAATTTATTTAAATTTATTGAAGTTTTTAATATAGTGAAGAGAATTTTTAATAGACAACTTCCCTTTTTATAAGTTTTATATATATCTATATGTATGTATTTTTATTCTTACAAGTGTTTAATATTTTTGGTAAATAATTTTTTTAGTTTGCTAAGTTGTGAGAGTCTTAGGATGATTGCAATTTTGAGAAACTAAGACCCAAAGGCATCTAAGCTATCAAAATCATCCGAGGAAGGTCGCACCCAGACTAGGCCACACCGACCCTTTATATGGTTGGATTTTCACCAGCAGAGTTTCAAACCAGTGACCTTCACATCACATAGTGCTTTAACAACTAACTCTATCATAGTCTATTTTATGCCCCATGAGCTAATATTTTTGGTAAATATTATATATGTGTGTTTCCTTTTAAATTTTATCGTTTATGTATAACTTTTATAATAGTTTATTACTTTAGAGATAATTTTTTATATACTTATGTAATAGAATATACTATATATATAATATTATATTATATATATTTATAAGGAAAGGAAATGAAAAATAGTCATAATTGTAAAGTATAATATGTCAAAATATTGATAATTCAAAATTAAAAATAGAAATATAAAATTAGTGTAATGTAATAGTATGTAAAATGTAAACATTTAATATATAGTTATGATATTTGTGAGCTTGATATTAAAGCACGCGAAGAGAGACAATCTTTTTGGGACTGAGAATTATTGGAAGGCATGTCATTATGGGTTCCAGAACCAAGCACAATGGGGAAAGGAAAAAGTAGTGTATGAACTCAGTATTTTTCCACTGGAAAATAAAAATTCTTTTGGGGCTCCAATGCAGAGAGATAAGTGGGTAGAGAAATATAATATCTTTGCATTTGAAGAGGATGTGAAGACAATATTAAGGAACTTGAGGTTTTGTGTGGACAAAGTTGAGCCTTGTCTGATACATGTGGAAAGCCACATAGTTTGTGACTCAAATGGAAAAGAGTAGTTAGCCCCCTTGGCTCTAGTGCTCGAGTTCTAACCAACCCTTCTTAAAAGATCAATAGTGTGTGTGGGGGGTGGTGGGTAATTTTTGGGTCACTTTCGATGTTTTTTCTCTCTATGATGGTCCTTCTTATCTATGAATAACAGTGATATATGGGGTTCACAACCATGTGCTTCCATGTTTTCTGTTATGGTATGCAGTCTCAAACACTAAAGCTAGCTTTTATTTTTGAAGCATTAAAAGTAAGATGCTTATCCTTTGGCATGAAGTCTTTTTGGATTAATGTCAAATGTTTGAGATGGTGTGGGGAGTCTCATCTTGATGGTGTCCTCTTCTTTTTGTATGATGGTTCTCATGTTGTGGTGTATGGGTCGTTTCTCTTTCTACCCCTTTGTGATGGCGTTGTCGGGCGTAAGGTTAAGGTACTTATTTTTTTCCTCGCTTTTGTTCTAGACTCCTGAATAAATATGAAGGTTCCTTGGCCTATAATAGCAACGGGGTTTATGTTTTTAGCTTTATTGGTATATATTGTTTCCATATGATGTGAGAGGTCCAGATGAGTTTTGTCCTTGTGGTTGTTCATATGTCTATGATGTAATTTTACATTCCGAAGTAATATGAAGTATTTTAATTTATGAAAAGAAAAAAGTATAGTCAATGGTGATAGATCAATTGACAATGCCCATGAAAATGAAGTTTTGTGTCGAAGTTTCAAATCTCACTAATTGAGTGATGCGTAAGGAAGAGGCATACCTAGGCACAAGGAAGTTATAGTGGTAGTGGTTGGAATCAACTCATGTTACATGAATAATATATATATATATATATATATATATATATATATATATATATATATATATATATATATATATATATCCGCTGGAAATGATTTCGAAGAGTTGAAAAGGAAAAGCTAATCAAAGAGAATTAAAATTTTAAAATATTTTTATTTTGATATTAAAATTTATTTTATTAATATTTAAATTAATTATGAATTGTTATAATATTTATTATTATATGTATATTTAATTTTTTATTTTTAGGTTTAATCATATGTTTTTATAAAAATTTTAGGAATATTTTCTTTATCATTTGATTTCAATCTTTAATCTTTTTCCTATGAGACTTGAATAAGTCATTGATGACTCGACCTCACACAAATCATAAATCAACTAATCTACAACTCATAAATTAGATACATTTAATATTGGATAAAAGTAACATTTTAAACAAACACTTTATAAATTAAATATATTTAGCATTATATGTAAATTTAATATATATTATCATTTTTTTAATTTCATTAAAAATATAATACACTACTAAGTATATAGTTTTATTTTATATTATTTATTAAACTATTATAATATTATTTTATAATATTCAATTCTTAATTTATTAATGTATTTGAATTCTATATCAAAATATATTAATAAAATAGAATATGAAAAATTTTGATTATAAAATTATAAGATATTTTCATAGTGTTTGAGAAGAAATAGAATATTATGCTTCAATAAAGTCAAATAATCAACTTTAAATATTTATAAACTTAAAAATAACATTTTAACATACTAAAAAGTGTAGAAATGTTCTTGAGCCATTTGCAATTATAAGGGTTTGTAGGTTTTGGTAGTGTGGTTTCTTTTGTAGGGAGAAGGCTATCTTGGCATAATATTATCAGGGAATATGAATTGCCTGGGAGGGAGGGGAACACTCTATTCTACAAACATTTTAGCAGATTATTCAATAAAAGTGCTGGAGGAGGGAACATGTGAGGGAACTGTTGATGGTGATGGACCTGCCAACATGTCAAGGGGATCTTCTCAGTAAGAAGTCTCAACTAGACCTCATACAATTTGGAGCAGGAGTCTTAGCAGTAGGTGGTAATGTAGTGCCTTGACTATGGTAGCACATAGAGGTAAGTATGATAACTTTGGTGGAAGCAAGAGTGTGCCCTTGCAGCAAATCAAGTGTGATGAATGGGGGGTTATAACATAGGGGAAAAGGGAAGTGTGTCCCTTAGAAGCCTATAATAGTACGCAACTTGAAAGGAAAAATGAGCGGAATGACATCAAAAGATGGAAGTGGAACATTTCACAATCCAAAGTGATGGGTTAATCCATCAACACATCTTCAACAAGATTCATTGAATTGCATACAAAATAGTTTATACACAAATGCGTAAATTAAACAACATACATTGCTAGAGCAACCAAGATAGTCCAACTACAATAAAAACATATGCATGAAAATGTGATGGCTCAGTTATATTATTAAGTGAAAGTTCCATCCATACATACACCATTGATAACCACTAGCACCAATAGGGAACATTACAGTCAACACTGCCTGTTCCTCCAAAGAAGTATACTCACTCTACGTTGTAGAGAAGCCAAGGCTTGTCACAATACTCTCCAAGCCTTCTCTAAGTAATGCCTCACCAAAATCTTGGCTCCCAAAAGAAAGTACTATGAGTTATGAGGTTCTATATATAACAAAGGGTGGGGTGACCCTTGAAATTCCACTTTGACCCTTTGACTACCCTCATGATGCTTCAACTCCTTTACAGATAACTCTTGAGATTTGATTGAAGGGATCGTGTGTGTCATCACTATGACATCCATACTCTTGAACAACCATGCATAGGAAGCCTCAATGCTAGTGATGAGTGAAGGGAGTTGCTAATAGTTTCAGATCAACATCTCAATCTGTGCTATTTAGCTCTGCCTAGGCCTTCATTATCTTCTACAAGTAAAGAGGGGCTATCTTGTACCTCATTGTCCATTCTTTTACATGCAAAATATAAGTGTGTATGTCTTTGAGAGTTTGGACAATCTTCATGCACCACTGCTGAAATACATATAGATGGACAACTAGCTTATGAACGGTGACAAATTTGTCATACAATTTCCGCATGGTGGTCTCAAGAGTCAATACTTCAGCAGGTATCACTTTGTCATCTTTTCCGTAGCGGATCATGTCAGTTGTTTTGTCCTCTATGTGGAATCTTGCAAGTGCTTTTCCATCTAATCATTCTCTTCTAACAAGAACTTGACAAGGAAGGTGTCCCCATAAGATCCATTGTCAACACTATTGGCTATCCCACTTACCATCTCACCAAATATCTTGCCAAGAAACTTAAACACTTGGTAGCGAATACTAGTTCCTTTGTAAAATATTACAATCACTTCATCAATGAAATCAAACATATAAAACTTGACAAAGACGACATCTTACTAAGTTTTGTCGTGAAATCTCTTTACTCTAATATATCCATAGGTGAAGCCATGAAGGTAATCCATAAAATTATTGATCCTGACATTGTTAAATTAGTATAATTTTGCTTGAGATCAACCCTTTTCAATTATAAGGATGATATATATGAGTAGACTTGTGGTGTAGCGATGGGATCACCTCTGTCTCCTATCATTCCCAATCTATTTATTGAAGATTTCAAAACCAAATCCATTCAATCTTCCCCATTAAAACCTAAGCTTTGGAAAAGATATGTTGATGACACCTATATTATTTGGCCTCATGGAAAAGATAAATTAGACATCTTCCTAAAACACCTGAACAACCAATCTGATTCCATCCAATTCATTATGGAAGTGGAAGAGAATGGCAGCCTTCCCTTTCTTGACGTCCTAATCAAAAGAAACCAGGATGGCTCAATATCTCACCAAGTATATCGTAAGAAAACGCACAGAGAGCATTACCTTCACACAAACTCACACCACCATCCTGCTTAGAAACTAGGGGTTCTCAACACCCTGGCTACAAGAGTTGTTCGCATTTAAGCTCATGATCATTTTGAGCAAGAGAAGAACCATCTCATAGGTATTTTCGTAAAGAATGGTTACAGTAAACACCAAGGAATCAAATCTTTCAAGAGCGCTGAGAATCCTAAAAATAAACAACCTATGGATGAGTATGCTAGCAAGGTCAACTTACCCTACATACTAGGCACTACTGATAAAATCTCACACATTTTTAGAAAGAACAATATAAGAACTACCTTCAAACCTATGAGCACCATTAAGAGATGCCTAAAATTAGTAAAAGACTCCATTGATCCTAAATGACACAAAGGGGTTTATTTGATTCCTTGTTCTTGTGGCAAAACTTACATTGGGGAGACCGGTCAATCGATCTTAACCAGGATTCAAGAACATGCAGCTGACATCAAACACAATCACTCCAAAACCTCACCTTTGGTCGAGCACTCCAGAAAAACCAATCACTATATTTGTATCGCGATCTCTTGTGTGGTGGCCAAAATTGACCATTATCACCATAGGAAATTCAGAGAAGCTATTGAAATAGGTAAACACCCCAACAACCTTAATTGTGACAAGGGTTGGAAAATTACTGACAATTGGATCCCTACTCTATCTCCTCATCCTACCTCCTCCTGATTTTTCACCCCCTTATCCCCTTACTTTACCTCCAAGACCTTACATTATAACACAAACCCAAAAATCATCAAACTAGTTTCATATAATCACTAATAATTAAATAAATTCACCCCCTTATCCCTTGACTTTACCTCCATGACTTTACATTATAACACTAACCCTAAAATAAGTAAACCTGTTGCATAAAATCATCAATAATTAGTAATTGTCATAATCACTATTTAAACATATTTCATAAATTTAAATTTAATAACTTTAATTCACCATTCCATATATATATATATATATATTAATTACATAATAGTGTATTTATATTAATTAACTAATAAATTAAATAAACACAAATCATTAATAATCATAAATTTTAATAAACTAACTAATATGTAGTATATGTATATGTATATGTATATGTATTATTGTTATATATATATATCTATATATATATATATTATATATATATATATATATATATATATATATATATATATATATATATATATATTATATATTCTGTATAAATATATTTGTATTTATTATATTAATTAACTAACAAATTAAATAAACACATATCATTAAAATAAAAAATTTAATAAATTATGATACATCTCATTGGATCAGAGAGAAGGCAATGGCAAGGAACTTACGGTCACAGGTTAGGGTTTGAAGCAGGTCTGCATGGCAAGCCTGCTATAGCACCAGCGGGCAAGGGATACAGCAGACCCTGATGACAACACACTCCAACAGATCATAGAACAAGATAGAGGAGGGCATAAGAGGTCTGGCAAAGGCATGATGAGCCTGGAAGGGGGGGGTGGGGGGGCGATCCCCTCCTATAAGAATGTGACAACAGGAGAAGTGAGAAAGAATGGGACTAGCAAAATGGGAAAGAGGAGCAAAGACACACTAGTCATGAGAGCGCAATGGCAAGCTAGTCTCGGAGGCAAATGCTTGCCCAGAGCAGCAAAGAAACCTAGGTTTGTCATTCCCAATAATAAAATGGAAGAATATAGGGGGTACATGAAAGATCCCACATTGATCTGTAAATTCATAGGAGCTTGGCCTAGAGAGAAAGAACTGGTCAAATGGATCCAGCAACGTTGCAACCAAAAGCTCACATAGATCTGAAATTAGGAGCGAAAGGATTATCTTCAGTAGTATTTTCTAACCTAGCAGATAAAGAGAAGGTTTTCGAGGAGGGGCCCTATTTCTTCAATAATGCGGGCTTATTCATGCGACATTGGGAAGAGTGTTATAACCCGAATAAGGAAAAAATGCTAGTGGCGCCAATTTGGGTTCGATTGTTTGGCCTCTCAATGGATTTCTGGGACCCAGAAATCCTGGAAGGAATAAGAAATTTGATTGGAACCTTGATCAACGTGGCATACATAACAAGAAAAGGAAGGTACACCTCTTATGTCCGGATATGTGTTTACATGAACATAACAGAACCTCTCCCTATCTGCATAGAAGTATAATATCATGATGAAATATGACAACAACCGTTGGATTATGAGCACATACCGTTCAGGTGTAGGATATGCCATGAATATGGGCACCTATTTAGATCTTTCCCCTAGAACATCCCAGAGAACACTCAGGGAAACAAGACAGAGGAGGGAGCGAGTAAGGAAATGGAAGGAGGCTTTCAGGAGGTCCATAGAAGAAAAAGGAATAAAAAACCATTGGGTATCCATAAGAGTCCTCAAAAAGAGAAGGAGAAGGAAAACAAAAACAAATTCTCTATGCTACAAGAGGAGGAAATGGAAGAGGTACTGGTGGAAAGCAGTGAAGAACTAGCTGAGCCAAAACGGAAAGAAAAAGGGAAACAACACGAACAGATGAAAACAGTGGAAGAAAAAGAAGGGGAAATAAATGGAGACCAAATAGAGCAAAGCGAGATGGAGCTAGACCCACAGAAAGAAAATTTTAGTGAAGAGGAACAAGTAATGAAGAGCTTAATACTGGAGTGGAGACACTTGGATGGGAGGTTCATCCCATAAGACCAAAAACAACTATACAAAGAAATGTTTCAACAATACAAAATAAAAAGAGGAACAATAGTGACAAATCAACCAGAGCATCTTGGATCACAGGGTGGACAAGGTCCAGAAATGGGAGTATCAGGTAAAGGAGGAAAAAAGCGGTAGAATACCCATGAGTGAATGCATCCAAATGGTGGGAGAAATGCTAGTTAACTCAGGGAGAGTGGTGCCATTATCGGAGGTATTCCACCAACCAACCAAATTGTTGAAATGATAATCATGACCTGGAACATAAGAGGTATGAATAGTAAAGTGAAACAGAGATACCTCAAAGAAAGATTGAGGAAAGATAAACCCATGGTTATGATACTGCAAGAAACCAAGATCACTGAATTAAAACTGAAGGAGATCATGGGAAACTTCAAGCCAAGGTACGAGGTAATAGGACACGATTCCATGGGAAATGCAGGAGGATTAGCCTTACAATGGAACCCAGAAGAAGTTTGTTTTGAATATTGGACAAGTATGCCAAGAATAGTTTCTGGAAAATTTAGAAATATGGGATCCAAAGAATGGATCCTTCTTTGAGGGGTCTATGGTCCTCATATCCCAGGAGAAAGGAAAATTTTCATTAGCAACCTAACAAAAGTGAGTGGTCTATATGAAAATATTCCATGGATCATAGGAGGGGACTTCAATATGATTAAGTCACTAAATGAAAATAGAGGAGGAGTGCGGAGGGTGGATGCAAATATGGAGCTGTTTGAGGACACCATAAATGACCAGAGGCTAGTGGATATCACAACTAATAATGGGACTCACACCTGGAATAATAGAAGAGGGGCAAGACATCAAACAGCCTCAAGGAGGTTGTCCTTCACTGTAGGTTCTTCTTTAGATTCGTTACACATACTCATTAAAAATGGCAGTGAAGGTTGGTTACATAACACCAACTCTGTCAACAACGTGATCCTCATGAACATAACATGTGGAATCTACAGATGAACACAACACACCAAAATCTGGAGGATCAAAGGAACCACGGGATGGCGGTTGAGAAAACAAAATCATGTGACAACAATCAGGGTTGTAGTCTAAATCTGCGCAAATTTCCAAAGCAGGTGGGATGGGAGGAGGTGACAATTCAATAAATTAGTTTACAACTTCTCCCACCTCCTCCTACAGAGCTAGAGCTGTTTGATGAGAAGAGGACGGAGAGTCACTTGTGACAACGACCTTGTCCATATTAGATTTGGAAACTCTAACACTGAGGTATGTTGGGAGGTGTTCGAATGATTCCAACTCATGTGGATTTTCAGATACATGAATAAGGTACTGAAATATTTCTTTAAGGAATTTCCAATCAACTTAATCTTCAGGGAATGAAGAGAAAGATTAGAGAAGCAATTCCAAAATTGCACAATAGGTTCATCAAGTGATTTCCTTAAATCTAATTTCTTTATTAAGTTCTTACAGTTAAAACAAAAGAAACCACTACAAAACTCTCTGATCATGTGATTAAACGAGTGAATAGAGGTTGCGGGAAATGTGAAACACCATTTTTATTTGAATGTACGAGATTAAAGCACAAAGAAAATGTCACCCAAGGGGACAAAATTCCTCTCACAAAAGCCTAAGAAGGAAACTCCATGTCTTAACAAGGTTATTTCACCTTCACCATTATACTTTTCCCATGAAAAGTCATCAATGACATCCTCTAACACTTCAAAATCATGTGCATGAGAGAAACATGTTAGAGTTGAGATTCCAACTCTTTCATTACCCTCATGACTCTTTAAAAATAACTATTTACATTACATAGTGATTGTTCACATTCCACTAATGACACTTGGAATTTCACTTACAATATATATACAAATAATAATACAATTTTCACATATACCCATGTGGGACAAAATAGGTTTGAGCCAGTCTAATAGGAAAAACACCATAACTCGGAAGCTTGGGGAAAGACCAACTCTGCAACATCCTCTTGATGTTCTTCGATGACGAGTTGATACCAAGATTGGTACTATGCTATTGTGTCCCTGTACTGTTTGGTGATGTCTTTCTAGAAATGGACCCTTGCCTCCATGGCTTCTAGGAATATGGTTGGAGAACCTTTCTCTAACTCATCTTGAAGCATGTGCAGTATTGTTCTGAGTGTGGGTGGAACATCGATGTACTTGTGCATGTTTTCTATCATCAACTATAAGTCATCATTAGTGGCCTCTCACATCAACTATTCCATGTACTATCGACCTCCAACAAGACTTAGTTCTTATTAATGTCTTGAGTGAGGGATCCAAATGAAGGGATCATGTGTTTCCTCTCTGTGAATTCTAGACTCTTGAACAATCGTGCATAGGAAGCCTCAATGGTAGTGATAAGCGGAGGGATCTGCTCATAGTACTAGATTAACACCTGAATTCATGCTTTTCATAGCTCTACCTGTGGCTTCATTATATTCTGCAAGTAAAGTGAGGCTCCATTGTACCTTATTTTCCGTTCATGTATGTGCACAATAAAAACGTGTATGTCTTTGAGAGTTTGGACAATCCTCATGCACTACTGCTGAAAACCATACAGATGGAAAACTGCCTTATGCACGGTGACGAATCTCTGATACAATTTCTGCATGGTGGTCTGAAGAAGAGATACTTCAGCAAGTATCACTTTTCATCTCTGCCATAGCAAATCCTGTGGATTTTTTTGTCCTCTGCCTGACCTCTTCCAAGTCATTTTCCATCCAATCATTCTCTGCTAACAACAAATTGAGAGTTGAGCTCGTGGCTTCTACATAAGCCTTAGAGGCGTTGGCCATGGCAGCTAGATGTCTTCTAACATCTGACACAATCACCCTTTCCTCCATATGTGTAGGTGATACATGATCATCTGGGATATGCTTTCTTTGCACATTTAAAATCCTTTGCTGTGACTCATCAAATTACAGATTGTACACATCCATCATTGGATCATCATCAAGGACAACAAACTCTCCTTTCTAGCTTAGGACTGGTTCTGATTCCAGACATGGTGGAGATTGAGGGGAAACCTCAAATGTTCTCGGCATGAGGTCGTTATCTTGGTCCTATGGTTCCTGTTCCAACTCCATGTCCATTTCTTCAACCATTTTCTCAATCTGTTGAGTAAGTTCCTGAACCTGCAGTTGCTCACCCTTGTCTTCACCTACTAGTTGTCCTGACTCCTCAACCTCTATAGGCATAGTTTGTTCTTTCATCATGCCTTTCCCTTCTTCTTGATCATGTTTCTGCTTCTCTTCCCTCTCTCTCCTTAGTTCTTTCTCTTCTTTCAACTTCTTCTATGTTTCCTTCAACCTCCTTTCTACATCCTCCAACCTTTTCTTCTCTCTCTTCCTTTGTTCTAATATATTTATGTTTTGTTACCTCTTTGCCTCCAATTGCAAATCTACTCTCTCAATGAGAGGATCTTGTTTGAACTTCTAGCTTTTCTTAGCCTCTGGGTTATCAGAAATATTCCTCTTGCCTTTGTCCTGTCCCAGTTTGTTGTTCACTATTGCTATTGTTATTTCTTACTCTGGTGCTGTTGCGTGTAAAGAATCTTTCCATTATATAGCCATTTTTATCAGTTCATTGAGCATAGGGGAGTTGTAAAAGTACCTCCAAGGATCTTCCTCTGTGCAATGAAATGTCTCGTGGATCCATGGATAATACACCTTCACAGAATGGTTCTTGCATATGTAGTGGGGGTCATATAGATTGTAGTCCTTGGTGTCAAACTCAAAATTTTCTAATTCCTTGGCCTCGGCATCTGTATCCTTCAAGTTTTGGATCTTGCACAATCTAATCTGCAAAGGAAGAGAATGCCATGGTACCTTCATCCTCCTGTGCAAACATGTTGATAACCCTATCGAGATGTAATATGCAACCTCTTGCATGACCAATTTATCCGTGGCAAACATTGGTAGCACATGTGGATGATTAGGCCATGGTTCCTTCATCCTCCTATGCAAACATGATGATAACCCTGTCGATATGTGATATGCAAGCTCTTGCATGACCAGTTTATCTGTGAAAAACCTTGGTAGCACATGTGGAGGCTTCTCTCTGCCAAACATCCTGATGAAGGTGTTGGCTTGAGGGGGCCTAACCCAGGTTTAGCATTATTTAGACAAACAAATCCCTACAATTTGGCCCTTTCGGTGTCAGCTTGCGGAGTGCGGGCCGATGTCTAATCTGAAACAGTATGGGGGGATGCTGTAACCAAGTTTTTGCACCCTGAGATGGTTGTGATGTCGTTTGATCTCTTCTATTCCTACCTTCGAGCAGGTGACCTCGCTTTAGGGCTTGTAAGACAAACCCTTTATTTTGGCTTTGAATACCTTCGCGAAAGTATACAGTCGACCTTCGCACAACCCTAACTTGTGGCTCAGGTACATAGTAGTGCGTCGTGCAGATCCCTCAATTACCCTAAGTGATTTTCTTATTTTTTCGAATACTTAATTTTATCACCATGTAATTAGATATTTGTAATTGTGTTTAATTATTCAATGTAACTGTGTTCATTCGCACAACATAGAATCATAACAAAGGAAATTCATACACAAAATATCCAAACCCATCAACAGAACAAATACACAAAAATTGTAGGATAACTCCTTTTATTAATATCTTCCAAGAGTTAGACTCAATTCTCCCTACGCGCAAAGTTGCAGGGGTCTGCACACTCAACTGCAGACTTCTACGCTAGGCCTCTGTGCACTCAGCTGCAGAGCCTCTACCTATGATACAACACAAGACTTAGACTTCTTGCTCTAAATCTATGACTCTCTTACTTCTTAGATCGATGCCTCTAATTACTTAGAGCTTAGCTCTTTTTATACAATCTCATGGTCCGCAGACCATGGGTAGATCTCTTACAGCTAAATTTACTTTACAAAATTAAGTTTGGACTACCCTTTGTCACACATAATACCTTCACACTCCATGACCATAAAATGCAGAGTCTTTACAATAATATTACAAAAAATTGACTTAAACATGGCATTTTATCCCCAAAACTACCCTTGGGGGATCTTGATACCAATAGAAGGTGCCACCGAGTGAGGCATACCAATGCGTAATGTTAAGTAGTACCTACATTTCTTCTTCGGACATGCAAAGTGGATCTTGCTCAACGATCAACTAGTAAGCTAGGATGATGAAATGGTCAGATAGCCTTGCCATGACTCCTTGGTAAATGCACTCTAAAAAGAAACTTGCAATAAATGTTCACAACATTCTCTGATGGTGCCCATGTCCAACCCATGCCAGGAAACTAACGCTGGGCACAGATTTCTTCAATTATGTACATGCACATAAAGAATCTCTCTTTCTAATCCTTGCGCAGATTTTGGGCATTAGTCACATGCACCTTCAGCTAAAGAGCCAACATATATGATGAGTTGAATTGCCTTCCTTGATTTTCCAATTGGTCTAACACAACCACCCAATTCTCTGGAAAGGTCTCCGTGCTCCCTCAACCATACAAGCGACATGAAAATTTGATCAATAGTTAATAGGCCTTTGTGAGTGACTTAGTCTTGTAGACCTGATTGGGTGTTGAATTTAACTTCAATGACTCTTTCAACCAATTCTTCATGATGTCTCTAATGTTCACATTGTTGTTGGGGGTATAGAAAAGTGTATCCATGCAGTTCACCGACTGTGATAAGTGATACATCTGATGATAGTTTTCCATCCTGAACGTCACAAGTTGTGTTCCACTGGAACTTCTCAATGTCATTGTCTGAGGATTAGTATGTGAGATAGTCAAGTGAATCATGTCCACACATGGGAAGGCAGAGCACCTGCATGCAACCTTATACAAGCCTGAGTTGTGGATGTTTACATAGACTTGTTGATCATCTATATCTTCCTTGAAGCTTCCTACAAAGACATCCTTAATTTCCTGCCATCTTATCTTCATTTCCTTCTCTATGAACAATTTTTTGTATGCGTAGACTGGCAAGTTCCTTGACACCTATTCAACTACATCCCTAGTGTTTCTCTCAACAGTATCCTTTGATCCATCTCTCTTGGAAGCCATGATACATGTACTGCTGAAAAGCACCTCAACAACTATTATACTTGGAGACAAAGCAAAGACTCATGGAATGCAAATGTTAGCTTGAAATGAAAAGGACTTCAAGATAGACCAAGAAAAAAATGAGGCAATTGCTGGGAAATATTGCACAATTCTAGGCTTCAGAGGTGAGGGATTGTCAGCTAGATCTGCGCATTGCGCAGTCCCAACTATTAGTGAGGAGGTGAAGCTAACTGGAACTATGCAATTTTCATTTGAGTTTGGCTTGTGTTGATTGCGATTGCGCATTGCACAGTCCTAGTGGCCAAGGCTCTAGTACTGGCTCCTCGATCTGTGTAATGCATAGTTGAAGCCAATCATTGGAAGCCTCTGTGTAATTCTTGGAGCCAAGGAAGGGCCTTGAGATCCTGAAATATGCATTTCATGCCGGGAATAGATAGATCCAAGCCAAGGAAGCCCATATCTTCCCAAGGGAAACATCAAATACAAATATTTGAATGTGTGAGCGAAGGTTGTTGTAGATCTGAGTGAATTATGATGCATGCAATCAAAACAAGTGCATGAATGAGTCAAACAAAAGAACAACAAAGGTTGTGGAGAGATTCTCCACAAGCCTGACTGTTAGTGCAAACACTAGGTTATGCATGTGACACTTAGGAAAGGCAATGAAAAACTTAAAGAAACACTTATTGAAGCTAAAACACATCAAAACGCTAACAATCGTTCAATAAATCAGGGAAAACAACAGTCTAGCAAGCCAAGGAAACAAAAGCAATAGAAAAAACAACAAAAGAGTAGAAAAGTAAGACTTACCCAGAAAAGCTACGACGACTGTGCTGAAGGTTCCTTGATATCCTTAGAAATGCCAGAGCTCTAAGATCGACTATGAAAATGATATCTGGCAGCATCCATTAAATAGATTTTATCAATTTAGGGTTTATTACATGAAGGTCAAAAATCTAGGAAGAATTGACACATGGCTGTATTTTCCAAAAATAACTCAGGTGTAACTTTGACTGCTAAAAATAGATCCCTATTTTTTAGGGATTATTTTACTATTTTTTGCTTTTTTATTTTTCAAGAAAGGTTTCCATGCATACATGGAGAAATTCTATAGTTCCGGGGAGAGCTGAGCAACTCACTAACACATGCATTGGGCAGTTGTCGAGGGAATGCTTCTGTGTAATTCTTGGGCTGAGTGGCTCTAGCTACCTCTCATGCTCTGAACAGTTTTGTACCTGAGGAAAGGTTGATAGGTGGGTCTACAAAATTATGGAGCTGAAGCCCACTTTTGGGTTGAACTACACATCTCCTGAGGGTGTAGGGGTAGACTTCCTTGTTGCCGTAATTATACTTTCCACTTTGTAACAAAGCCCTTTTACTCTTTCCAATTGTTGTGGTGTTGCTCTAATGAAGGTGTTGCTCTTTGTATCCTGATAATGTGCTATCATTTCCTCCATGAAAATTGACCATGTAACAAGTTGTTTACGAGAACAAAGCCCTTTATACCATAAAAATTGATCTGGTTCTAAATATGAAGATGCAATACATACCTTCCTTTTGTAACAGTGGTACACCATGTAGATCAAAATATTGCTCCATCTAAAGTATCCAATTTACCAAATCCTTGCCATCAAACTTCATCATATCGCCTTTTCTTGATTTTAGGAGCTTGATCTTGGAACAACTATAACTCTACAATTTTAGTTCTTCCAGTTCTAAAATTGTGACCGACAGTAGTCCCATGTGTCCTCTTTCCAATGCCACTAGTCTAATCCAAATTGGATTATCCAAGGAAGATTTATGCCAAATCTCCCACAGTGACCTGGTTATAGACTAGTTCAATAGAGCGAACTTGTACGACATGCCACGTGTCCCTATTTCTACTTTTGGCTCTGAAAGATATATAAAAGAAACTATATTTTGTCCTCTTGCTACATCTTCTTATGAAATTTCAATCTGATGCTCAGAGAGAAAGTTATGATGATTTTCCCCAGGTCGCTTGTTTGGAATGTAATTCAGGAGTTTGCAAAAAGACCAACTTCCTCAGATCATATCTCCGCAAATATAGTGCAAAAATATTTGAAATTTGGACCCGAGGTTTAGTGAGATTTCATCTCAAATGGGTTTTTTTTCACTTCTAAGAAGCTGCAGAAAAAAATTTATAGTGAAAATTCCATGATGACGTGTTTGGAGCAGCGAAACCCTAGAATCCAAAGCTCTAAAACCAAATGTTATGGAACGAGCTCACAAAAGATAGAAAATATAAATCAATGCCTTAGAATTCAGCCTCTTTGAGGGGGCAACCTCCTTTACATTACACAAATGAATGATTCTTTGATGATACAAATGAAAAGACCTCCTTTCTATATATAGGAGTCGAAGGGGTCATAATATAATCAGAGCTGACATAACAATAATAAGGTAAGGGCACAATAATAACAATAGTGGGCTTCTATGGGGCGCAATAGTAACAATATGGGCACTACATGGGAACATTAATATAATAAGGTGGTTGTACTAATAACAATAAGGGGTTACACTAGTAGTATAGGGGCCTAACAGAGAGCAAGGGTGGTTACCCTCTAGGATTGAACATATTGCCAAGACAGTGCTAGAACCGGATTACAACCAAGTGAAGAGGTCGTCTTGTTGTTAGATAGAAAAGAAAGAAATAAAAAACAAGTTCTAATGCAAAAGATAAAACTCAAATGAAAGCACAAGTACTTGGGTAGCGTAAGATAAGTTGTTGGGATTTTAGAAGGGAGGCTCCAAAATGAAGCGTAGGCAAACTTTTGGAGGGTGGTTCTAGTCCCTACAATAGGAACATAGGTTCAAG
Organism: Pinus taeda; assembly: GCA_000404065.3. NCBI lineage: Eukaryota > Viridiplantae > Streptophyta > Pinopsida > Pinales > Pinaceae > Pinus > Pinus taeda. The sequence goes on from APFE030689067.1 coordinate 59,836, forward strand.
AGGTTCAAGTGATTCAAGTGCACACAGAAAACTGAGAAACACTAATGTTGGGTGCCAAATTTGGTAGGAACACATAAATGGACATTGGCTTCCAAAGGCTAAAAAAACCTAAGATTTACCATTCCAAATAACAAGTTGGAGAAATCTCACCATTTTATGAAGAACAATGCTTTAATCTATAATTTTATGGGTATTTTGTGTAAGGAACAAGACATTGTCAATTGGATATAGTTGAAGTGGACACCCAAAGGCTCTATGGAGCTCATGTTAAGGGACAAGGGTTTCTTTACAGTCATTTTTGTATATGTGGAGGATAAGAAAAGGGTTCTCAAAAATGGATTCTATTTCATGAACAATGCAGACCTCTTCATGTGATTTTGGGAGGAATGTTATAACTTGAATGAGGAGAAGTTCCTAGTTTCTATGATCTTGGTCCCACTATTCTCTCTCCCTGATGAATTTGGGGAAACAAATATCTTAGAGGGCATAAGGAATTCCATAGGAGATTTTGTAAAAATCTGTGAGGTCACAAAACATCTGAGGAATGCATCTTACGCATGCATCTAGGTCTGCATGAACATCTCTAGGCTCTTGCTAGGATTAATTGAGCTAGAGTACCATGACAAGATCTGGAAGCAACCTCTTCATTATGGGCATGTTCCCTTCAATTGTCACTGGTGCCACGAGTATGGGAATTTGATTAGGTATTTCCCTTAACCAATTTCAGAAAAATAAGTAAGTTAAAGGCGTGATAACCTTGACGCTCTCTAGAAAGTCACTAAGAGAAGAGGCCACACAAAGAGAGCACAACAGGAGATGGATCCATAAGGATGAAAGGAATAATTTCTAAGAGGAAGCAAGGATGAGAAACCCTTTTTAATATTAAACGAAGAAGAGAATCCAGACGAGACACCTACTACTGAGAAAAAAGATAGAGAGGAACACATGATGGAGGCAGAAGATTTAGGAGGAGGGGTAGGGAAAAATAAACCAAGGCACAAACCTACAACGCATCTAATGGGTCATCCATATCTGAAAGAATTACCAGTCAACACCTCCTCCATCCTATAGTAAGGGGATCTTAGTGATTGTAGAGCTATAACTAGGGTCTCTCACACCCCTAATTATTCCACATTAATAAATCAATCCGGGAACGTTTTGTTATTGCAAAGAGTAGCTCAATCCGAGGCTATATGTCTGAGTAATGCTTAGTAGTATAGTGTTCAGAAGATACAAAAGAAAACAGATGCTAAGCTATAACTAAACTAATCCAAAAGATAGAATCACACAAGACAGCTGATCAGTCAAGGGTACGGAAGCAATAACCCATCCCTCTAGAAACTGATAAAGAAAGGAAATTAGAGCATGGACTTATAGGTCTGGGAGCTAGGCAACGTTTTGCTGAGGCTCACTATAGCCTTAGACATTCTCTCACACCAAAACAACAAAGGCAGGTAAATAAAACGACAGAAGGTAAAATGGAACAGCAAAATGGAAATGGAACAACAGTAAATGGAACAACAAGCATCAACCGTATGTACATGTTCTATACTAATATAGCAATCTGAGAATGATGAATGATATAACTATGTTGCTAAACAGAGTAACGTTACTTTCAAGTCCCAGAAATATTATTTCACATGGATCCAATGACAGTAACATTCATACCGACACTCTGTTACAGAAATAGCTGATTAAAGATGCAATTCAACCTTGAATAGATCCAATTATATAGTGCAGAGTCATTACATGGAGAAATCATTCATATATTGATCATAACAGAGCATAGCATATCATATGAAAGATGTATAAGATTACTAAGTAATAAAGATAAACAAACCACACACAAATCACCGTATAATGATACAAAAGCAAGTGTCCTTCGGAGCCAGGCCCTTAGCTGCCAATGGTAGACCGCCTTAGGTTACTCCAGATGCAAAGATGAAATAAACACCAAGTATTTTATATTAATTGCATCAACAAAAGTATAACAAAACCAGGTCTCAGTGAGACTCGATGATCAAAGTTTATTCTGAAACTTAAAATTACAAAAACAGTCATCCCCTTTGCTCAATGACGTTGTTCGTTTATATAAAAGTAACGATGGAGGTATCTAGATAATCAAAGATAAGTAAAACAGTGATCCCTCAGGATCAGAGATCCTGAGGGATTTGCCAATCGGTTAATCCTTCTCTTTTATTTCTCGCGTTCGCCAACTCGGTATCCTGCATTCTTTTCCTGGACTATTCAGCTCTGATTTGCTCAATCTTGTTCGCATCCGGTTCCCCTCTAGAGGGACAACAGTTATTCTTCCTCTGCTTCTCGCTTTTTGACGGCAACTCCTTGCTTCCACGTCTTCCTGCATAGAAAAACGACAATTATTAATAATTGAGCTTACTTTGTCAATTCTTGCACATTTTATTAAAATCCTTTATCTTCTTTGAATTCACAATGCAGAAAAGGTTACAATTATTATTGAAGAACCACTAAATTGCTTGTCAAAAGCATACCTTCCAAGTGCTCCACACACCCCCCTGCTTACCCTGTTTCATGGCCTCATGAAAACATTATAGTTGACATGAAAGGCTGTGAGAGAATAGGCTGGAGAGGGGATCTCATGAGGAGGCCGACAACCGTGATGAGCAACTATATTATCAAAGAACTGATCTATTTGATCTGCAGGCATCTCATACAAGGCCTGATATCTGGGTGCCAAATAATTGGACTGCGAAATCGATACCCCAACCAGGATGGCCCTGCTTACAGAATCCGTTCCCCATAAAGGTTCAATCGAATGGCAGCCAGCTCAAAATTCTCGTATTTGAATGGTTCCCTGAGCTCGATGTTTGGGCTAGAGGTCCGGTATCGAAATTTTGCAGCATCGATGGCAAGGTCTTTAATAGTCAGGAAATATTTCAGACTATGTCGAATCAAGTCTTCATGCATGGGTCCTAATATCTCGATGACACCCGGGATCCTCATAAGCCTCCTATGCTCTCTCCATAGCGTCACTGGGTCTCTAGGTTCGCCTCGTACCCATAAGTCTAGGCTATTCTCTTGTCTTTGAAAGGTGTTATAAGCTCTGAGCCATTTCAGCTGATTAACCCCAAATGAGATAAAGGCTTGGAATTGTATATCGCCAACAAAAGGGCCAGGATTTAAATCAGTTTCCTGGTCTAGCACAAGGTTGTGCAAGTAAAACTCGCACAATAACCTTTGAACCTTAACTCCATAATGCTTGCAACAGTCTATAAAATCATTAACAGTGTTGATGTGGATAGGTGCTCCTGCCCTAACGGATTTTATTTTCAATCGCAAATATCGTTCAAGAAAAAATAAAGCATAATTTTTAGCAGGGTCCCTACAAGTCAAAACATCATTATACAAGGAACACACAGTGTCCATCTTCTTAACAACACTATCTAATCAACGAGTTACCTTAGCAACCTTTTCTTGTTCCTTTTGCCATCCTTCGAAGGCCTGGCTCTCGGACTGACTAATATCCCGAAGTTGGTGTTGTAGCTCTTCGTATTTCTCCTGGGGGACTGTTTGTTCTCGCAACTGCTCAGCTTCTTGCTGAGCTTCCTTCATCATTTTGTGCAAGGTCCTTGTTTTTGGATCCTTTTTCCACAAAGTCGTAGAGGCTGGGAGTTTAACCTAGACCATCTATTATGCTGCTTAGAGTTTAGGACCCGAATTACCCCTGAGGTTGGTGCTTCTGTTTAGGCCTCTTTGCTTTGAGTTTCTTTCTTAACACGAATAAAGGGTTGTTGTGGTCCTCCTGCCATCAGAGCCTCTTGCTGTTCCATTGGAATGTCCATCCATTCTTCAGGGTCAGATGGAACAGTAGTCTATCCCTCCACGATATTTGGAATAGCAGTTTGTTCTTCCATGTCACTTGGAACAACAACCTGTTCCTCGATGTCATTTGGAACAACAGTCTATTCCTCGGTAGTAGGTCTCCTAATGGGGTTTCGACCAACAAAACGGGTATAGGTCTGCCGTCTTTTTTTCCTCGAGGTTCTTGCTGCAGTGGCCCTCTTCCTTTTCCTTGCGGTCCTTTGTATTCTCAAGTTGGCTTTCAAAATTCAAATTTGCTGTCGGAGCCTGGCTATAGTGCCCAGCAACCTCTGCTACCTATTCCTTAATTTCTTAATTTCCTTTGCCTCAGCAGAGGGTTTGGCCCTTAAGTCCGCTCCTTCTTCATCTGGGATATCTTCCGGTGTCTTGGGGACAGATTGCCCCTGATTGTTGTCTTCCATTTCATTATCATAACCAGGCAGGTTTTCTTCCCCTGCCTTTTCTGCATGCACTTCCTCTGGTAATTCTTCCTCCGCGGGTCCGTCAGGAATGCCTGCTGTGCTGGAGGGTTGGCCATATTCCCCCATATTGGCCAGGATTGCTGCCAATTCCTCCTCACCCACAGGGTCCTGCAACAGGCTACCCCCTGGCTGTACTACTTCTTCTTCTTGATTGCCCTGTTCCGTGGTTGTTTCTTCCTTAGAGTGTTCATCTCTTTCTTCAATTCCTCCTTCTGGCTGGTCAGCCTCGGCCCCTAATTGCTCAACATTTCCTTCGGAGGGTCCTCCTTCTGGTTCTGGAGGTTCGTCCGCGATTTCAATTGGCTGGGCCGTGGTTCCCTGAATCTTTTCTAGCCTTCCTCATATCTAAGCCAGCCGGGCTGATTTCCTTGGTCTCTCAGGTTGGTCGGGTGTGCCAGCAAGTTCTCTGGGTTCCTCTGGTCGTTCTGGCGTACCGGAGGACTGTTTTCGTTTTGAAGCAGCATGTCTTTCTACTGCTGACTCCTTGCGTTTCTCTGATCATTCCGGCGTGCTGGAGGACTGTTCAGGTTTTGGGGGTGGTGCAGCCGATCCCCCCTCGACTATTGCGATCAGTTCCTCCCAAGTGCTTTGTTGTTGAGTGAGACTGTGGCTCACTATCAATCGAATCAGTCGATGGTGGCTAACGACTGCATCTATGTGCTGGGCCTTCTTCAGGCTTCGGGCCGCATCATGTAATAATGAATTTAAAAGTGCAGGGAGATTTACAGAACATTTTCCTTTTAAAACAGCTAAAAGTTTCAGGTGACGAGGTCTTACCACGTCTTTCCTCCCTTCGCAGGTGATATAACTCTGTACTATCTTTGCTAGCTCAGTCCAAGGTTCCCGTAGTGTTGCCGACAGAACTCCTTTCCCTTTGACTATCAAGCTTTGGCCTTCGTCCTGGAAAATTTCCATAGCCTTTCATTTTTCAGCATCCATATAGGTCTAGCAGCTGGTAGTCTCGAGACTTCTGCGATGATATCCTCCATGACCGCTATCCATTTTCCTCCTACTATGGAGTAATTTTCCTGCAAATTTTACAGGAATTCCAATGCCACTGCTTCATTTGATTCTTGCAAGCGGGTGAAATAATTCAACCACACTGCGTTTTCTAGGATTTTGCGGGCAGCAGCGGAGACTATCAGCTCGTGAGGTTCGCTTCGGACCGTCTTTCCCCCCATGATTCTACTCAGAATTCTTAATGGAACAGCAACTGCTTGTGGTGCTTGTGATGTAGAGAGGATGATCATCGCCAAATTTTTCAAAAGATCACAGAGCATGCAATGAAAAAGGGATCGTGGATGGCAATTTCCGTAAAATGGAATCATCATACCGTTAACCCATGCCATTCCTTCGTACATTATCTCATCTGAATGGTGTGCAGCCATGTAATCCATGGAGTAATGAGGTTACCTCCCCCCTGCGATATGATAGGCTGTCCCCATCCGTCAAAGAGAGGAGCAGCAGCCAGTCGGAAGTCAAGTCATAGAGAATAGCATATGAAATTATGCCATGTTTTAAAGAAACAACAAAATACCGAAATCGAGGAAAAAAGGTAGATCGCGTTTTACATAAGAGCCTGCGTGATATAATGAGAGGCCGGGGGATGGGACGTCTGTCAAGCGTACGAAATCTCCAGTGGTCATTGTCAGTTCCGTTGCCATGATTGGTGGTAATGAATATTCATGTGATATATACATCAGGGTGTGACATACAATCTATTCAAAGGATATAAGAGACAAAAAATTTTAATATCATACCTGTTGGTGTAACCATTACGACTTCTATGCCATTAGCAGAGCTCTACTGCCAACAGGTGTTCATAACCTTGGCAGAGTTGTTTATTTCACCCTCCGGAACCATGATCCTTTGTGTATATTCTGAAGAGTGCTTAGTCGAAATGCAGGCCATTATGCTGGCTTGGTAACGAGATAGCCATAATTCCATTCACAAGGTAGGCGCAAAACATGGACAGGCCGGCTCGTGATGAGACCCCCTGTTCCAAGGTTTGCTTGTTAATATACCTTCAGACCATATCCCTGGTGTGGTGGCCGTAATGGGAATGCCACTTCGCTTCCATCCTTATGATCATGGTAGGCTGGCTCTCAATGAGACCCCCTATCATGCATTTGACAATTTCATATTTTCTTTTTCTTTTGCAGAGCACTTCTTTTTGTTTGTTTATTTCCACATAAGGGTGGTTCCGCACTCCTTAAGAGCGGGGAATTGTGGAAGAAGTCTTATCATCCCAACAGACAGATATAAATCCTTTGTTCTTACTCCTAAGTAATAATCAAGAAAGATTTTTAGGGAAATCGTCATGATAAAGATCACCAACCAGGGTGCCGGTAATAAGACAATGACAGCGAAGATGAAAAGTTAATGTCCCTCCTCTTGTCCTCTTATACATACTAGGCTTTATAGTGATGGCGATTTATGATTTGATGACTTCGGTATATCATGGTTTATGTTCATCGCATAAGTTCATTGCTGTATCTAAAAGACTGAGGAGAACATGGGCGCAAAGCATCCTCAATAAGAGCAAAAATATGCTGATGGCATTCCTCAGAGAAGAATCCATACAGATAAATTCGTAGGATGCCGTTTCTTTGAGAGGAACAACGGAAAATCGCAAATGCTATTCCTTCTGAGAAAGGAACAGTAGAGACACTCAAATGTTGCTTCTTTTGAAAAGGAACGGCAGGCACACTCAAGTGTTGTTTCTTTTGAAAAGGAACAGCAAAACACACAAGTGTTTTTCGTTTTGAGAAGGAACAGCAAAAACATGCAAGTGCTGTTCCTTTTGAAAAGGAACAGTAAAAACACAAAAGTGTTCTTCCTTTTGAAAAGGAACAACAAAAGCACACAAGTGTTGTTCCTTTTGAAAAGGAACAGCAAAAACACGCAAGTGTTGTTCCTTTTGAAAAGGAACAGCAAAAACACGCAAGTGTTTTTCCTTTTGAAAAGGAACAACAAAAAGACACAAGTGTTGTTCCTTTTGAAAAGGAACAGCAAAAACACACAAGTGCTATTCCTTTTGAAAAGGAACAGCAAAAACACACAAGTGTTGTTCCTTTTTGCAAAGGAACAACAAAATCTCACAAGTGTTGTTCCTTTTGAAAAGGAACACCAAAATCTCACAAGTGTTGTTCCTTTTTGCAAAGGAACAACAAAATCACACAAGTGTTGTTCCTTTTGAAAAGGAACAACAAAAACACGCCAGTGTTGTTCCTTTTTGAAAAGGAACAGTAGAAACACACTAGTGCTGTTCCTTTTGAAAAGGAACAGCAGAAACACTTAGAATGCAAAAAGAAAATCAAGAAAACATATATACAAGATGTTATGTACAAGTTATGAAAAAAATGAATTCCTTAAGTTATAGGTGAGGAAGATTTCTCTTCCTCTCCTAAAATTTCCATATCAGTATCTTGTCGTAGCTGCTGACAGAAGGATTCCCGAGTGAGTGGCTTTCGATAGAGACGAACTCGGTGGCCATTTACTTTGAATGCATATCCAGAACCGTCCAATTGATAAGGGTAAGGTCCCATTGTCATGTACCTTCTGGATTTCGTATGGTCATAACCATCGAGTCTGAAGTTCCCCGGGAAGTCCTGAAACCGAGAGTCGTATAACAGAGCCCAGTCTCCTTCATGAAAGACTTTGTTCTTGATAAGTGCATCATGCCATTTAGCTCGCTGTTGTTGAATCAATGCTGTATTTTGTAATGCAGAGAGCCTGATTTCGTCCAATTCATTAATCTGCTGTAATCGATTGATTTGTGCCTCACTCAGATCTAGGCCGACTTCCTGTGCAATTCGTAGCGTTTGGATTTCGAATTCTATGGGGAAGATTGGTTGTTTTCCAAACACTAATTGATAAGGCGAATAGCCTGTAGTACTTCTCCATGTGGTTCTATAGGCCCACAGTGCCTCAGGTAGTTGGGCGGCCCAATCACACCTATGTGATGCAATGGTTTTTGTTAAAATTGATTCTATTACCTTATTACTACTTTCTACTTGCCCATTTGCCTGCGGATGATATGGGGTAGTGATCTTATGTTGGACACGATAATTGTTAAGTGTTGCAGCTAATTTATTTCCAACAAATTATGGTCCACCATCTGTGATTAGTTCTCTCGGAAGTCCATAACGTACAAACAAATGGAACAAGAATTTTATTACAGAGTCTTCTGTAGCCTTAGGCAATGATTTGGTCGCGACCCATTTAGTAACATAGTCTGTCGCCACCAGAATGTATGTCCTTTGATTTGATGATGGATTGATGGGCCCGACGAAGTCAAGAGCCCAAAGTTCAGATGGCTCAATGACCAATTGTGGTCTTAGAGGCATCTCATCGGCTTGGCCAGGTCGTCCTGCTCGCTGGCAACTATCACAGGCTTGTGAAAACTTTTTCGCATCTTTGAAAATTGTAGGCCAATAGTATCCTGTCTGCAATACTTTGTGTGATGTTCTCTTTTCAGCAAAGTGTCCCCTGCATGGTCCATCATGGCAAGCTTTTAAAATGTCGAAGATTTCGTCTTCTCGAATACACCTCCTAATTTGCATATATGCCCCTGTATGGAACAAATGGCCTGCAATCCATGAAAATCAAGTGCTCTTCTGAACAGTTTGCTTACGTTCCTGAGGGGTTAAGTGTTTTGGTAGCTTACCTACTGCAAGGTAATTGGCGACATCAGCATACCAGGGTGTTCGAACAGCAACAACAAGCAGGTGTTCATCAGGAAATTGATCTTCCACTACTGTTGTTTCAATTGATTTCGGTATTCGTGATAGAAAATCGGCTACAGGGTTCTCCTTGCCAGGTCGATCCTTGATGGTGATATCGAACTCCTGCAATAAGATCAACCATCTGGTTATTCTAGCATTCCTAACAGGTTTATTTGCCAAATATTTAATAGTAGAATGATCTGTATATAACACAACGGGATAGCCTATGATATAATGTCTGAATTTGTGAACAGCATGTATTACAACCAGGAATTCCTTTTCAGTGACAGTATAATTGAGTTTGGCAGAGGATAAATTTTTACTAATATAGTAGATAGCATATGGTTTTTTGTCCTCTTCTTGGCCCAGGACTGCACCAATTGCTGTATCCGAGGCATCAGATGAGATTTGGAATGGTAAATTCCAGTTTGGTCCTCGAAGGACTGGGGCTGTTGATACAAGCTTCTTCAAATCCTTAAAAGCCTGGTCGCATTTTTCTGTCCGCAAGAAATCAACATTGCCAGTTAGAGCATATAGAGGTGCAGCAATACGTGAGTAATGTTCTATAAATCGTCTGTAATACCCAGAAAATCCAAGAAAACTGCGTACCTCTATTTGAGTAATGGGGGTAGGGATAAGCAAAAGAATTTGGATTTTGGCCGGGTCTACCTGGATGCCAGCTGTTGAAATATAGTGCCCTAGAATGAGCCCTTCTGTCATCATCATGTAACATTTTTCGTGGCTCAGACAAATCCTGGTGTGATACAACGTTGTAAGACTTTTTTCAGGGTATCTAAATCTGGGTCAAAATCATCTCCATATGGTGTAAAGTCATCCATGTACACCTCAATTCCATCGTTTATTAGATTTTCAAAGATGCTAAGGACAGCTCTCTGGAATGTAGCAGGGGCATTACATAGGCCGAAGGGTAGAACTCGATAGGCAAACGTTCCCCAAGGGCAGGTAAAGGTAGTTTTATCCTGGTCTTCAGGGGCAATTTGGATTTCGTTATATCCGCTGAAGCCATCCAGGAAAGAAAAGAATTTCTTTCCTGCTAGAGTATCCAATACTTGGTCTATGAATGGGAGAGGGAAGTGATCCTTCTGTGTGGCTTTATTTAACTCCCTGTAATCC
>APFE030689067.1:70254-105996 GCA_000404065.3 Pinus taeda
CATCTTTTTCTATATAGATGTGGTGGGTGCATAATTGAGGATCAATCCCTTTCATATCAGGGTAATCCCACACAAATGATCCTTGATATTTTCGTAACAGATTAACGAGCTTTGTTTCTTGGTCTGGTGTAAGGTTGGCGTTGATATTCAGAGTCTTACCAGGTTCAATTTCCACTACTTTACTGTTGGCAACGACAGTTACTGATATTGTTTGGTCATGTGCATCTTTCAAAGGGTCTTCTTCTAGCTCACTATCAAACGCTGCTTCTATCATGAAACACTGTGTGTGAGATCTAGATTCAGTTTGAATAATGAAGTTATTGATGGCATCATCTTTTGTTTGGTCCTTAAAATCTAAATCCTTTTGTACAGTCAATGGGGATCTGATATTGTTAGTAAGGTATGACACAGGATACTGATTAGTTTTGATCATTGGAAGGCTTGGCTGTGCTAGAGGATATAGAACTAGATTTTTAATGTATGGTCCTTTAGTTATGGTCAAGTTTCCCTGCCAACAACCAATGTAGGCATCGACAGTAGCAAGCCAAGGTCTTCCTAGTATTAGCAGATGTCCATCCAGTCGGGTTTTTGGATTAATTATCAGGAAATCGGTTGGATATTCCCAGGAATCTATAGAAACCATGACATCGTATAGAGTACCTTCCGGTCGAACTACAGATCGGTCTGCCAATTCTAGCAAAGTAGAAGTAGGTTCAACTGATGTAATGCCAAGCTTTTGGCAGGTAGAGGTTGTCAAAATATTGATTGCAGCTCCTAGATCAACTAAAGCGTTAGTCAGGGTTTGACCATAGATTTGGACAGTTACAATTGGATTTCCGGGATCTTCGTATTTGATAGGTGTCTCTTTTCCTGATAACAAGTCAGATAAAGTACCGAGTACTTGGACTCTAGTGTTAGTGGTTGTATTCCTCCTTGATTTTTTTATGCATAGTCCTTTTATAGTTTTTGCGTATATAGGAATGTCTTGAATGGCTTGGAGGAATGGAATTTTTATGTACAGGTTTTGTAACTCTCCCAGAATGTCAAAGTCTAGATATTGTACTGGTCGTGGTATGACTAATCGTTCTGGGAAAGAAGGAGAGGATGTACTTGCTTGTTGATGGGTCTGTTCTTTATTTACACCCTCTTGTTGTAGAAGTTGTTCTATTGGTAACTGATCTTCAATGTGAACTGTTTTGTCTCCCTCTGTGTCTATTATACGTCTAGATCTTAGCTGAAGATCATTGCACTCCCTTAGGTCAGGTCTGATTTCTAATGTTTCTATGATTTGGAGGGATTGGACCAGTCTATTATTAGGATTTGGATTGGGTTGGGCCGGGAGTTGCGGTCTCAGATTAGACTGGGGGTTTTGTTGTAAGGTTGGCAGAGTCGGTTGAGGGAGTGGAATAGTTCCCGTTGGCTGATATGTTGATTTTGGCCAATTTGTCTGCCAGGGTGAACCTTGTCAAGTAGGGGGAATCCATTGTGGAGGATATGAGTTATTCTGCCAATACGGTGGGGTGTAAGGAAAATTTGGCCAGCCGAATTCGCCTATCTGATTCATCCATGGATTTGGAGAAGGAAACGGCTGTGATGACCAGTTCGGAAATGGGGGTGTAGATTGGTTTTGCCACATACCATATTGCTGAGCATTATACTGGGAGGCTGCAAAGAAGAAGTTGGGTCCGAAAACATACCAGATTGCCTAGCTTGCCATTGGCGACGCTGGTTAACAAAGTATGTTGGCTCTGGTTCTTCTTCCGCTTCCTTGTATACTGCTTTCAATCCAGGAAGTGAGGGGCAACTCTCGGTAAGGTGATCTTTCATACAGATATCACAGGTTTGAACTGCATCTAGTGGACATTCCTTATGGCTATGTTTTCTTCTGCATCGGGGGCAGAAAATCGCCAAATTTTGTTCCGCCTCCATCTGCTTTTGTTTAGCCTGCACAATATCAAGCTGTGTAGTTAATGTCCCCAGAATATCAGTTTTAAAATTTTCTAATAAATTTCCAAGTTCTACACGTGTTACTCCTTCTGTTGATATTTTGTTATCTCTGACAAACCGATCATATTCTGCTGTTTTATCCTTGTGCTGCCTCTTGAACTCCTGATGCATAAATCAATGATGTCAGCAAAATTCTCTTGATAAATATCCCCTTTTCCCATGATATTTAATGTTTCAATCCACTGTTCTTTCATGCCTCTAATTAATGCAGTTTTCAACACATTATCAGGCAGAGGTAGTGATGCATAGGGGGATCTCTGTAAATTATACTGGAAACGTTCTACGTATTCCTCTAAAGTTTCATTTGGTCTAGCCGTCATTTGGAAAATTTCATCTTTTAGTTCTCTCGACCTACAATAATCCTGATATTTCTTTAGGAAAGATTCTTTCATTTGCTCCCAGTTATTTATGACTCCACCACCTAAACCCATAAACCATCTCAGAGCCACCCCTTTCAAAGCGGAGGGGAACAATTTTAATTTCTGGGGGTCAGTGGTGTAATCATATCCTCTACATAGCACATTGAATTCAAATAAGAATGCATCAAGGTACTCTGATGTAAGTCCATGAAACGTCGGGATGTGTTGAAGAGGGATCACTTTCATGGGCGCATTTGCTGCAGAATCTACTATAGGATATTGCAATGTAGAAGTTTGAGTATTTGGCTGATTCTGCGCCATAGGATCGAATATATGCCAATAACCTTCTAGAATTTCTAGGAGAGTGTTCCTAGGTTGAGAAGGAACGACCTTGGCAGGGACTGCTTTAATAACACTTCCCTTATCTGGAATTTCTATCTGAGAGAATGGGGTGCCTTCAATATTAATTTTGACCGCGCTCCCCTTATCTCGGCTATTTAATAGTTGGATTATCCTGGAAGGAGACCTTGGCTCTCCTATTTCCCCTGTTTCCCCTTCTCCTTCACAAAGGTTGCTTAAATTCCCTTCCTGCAGTCGTCTTGACACAAGATTTTCAATTTCTTGAAAGTCCTGTTCATCAGTCTGACTATGCACCTCAACAAAGGCTCCAGATGGTGATGTTGTGGCTTGAAGGGAGCTAGTAGGCTATTTAGAATTAATCCTTTTGGGGCCTATTGATGGCTGAGATTCTGTTTTCTTATAGATTTCGTCTATGAAGGTTGTTCGGCCAAGGGTCACCGGCCCTTTGGCTTTTTCAGGTTTGGTTGGAAGTTTGATATTCTTTTCTAGCTTTTTCTGCTTAGTCATGCACTCTAAAAACTACTAAATCCTATTCAACCAAAAATTCTGCTAAGAGAGCGGACAGTGGAGCAGGGCTTTTACATGCTCTGTACGCAGGTTCTTACCTTCCGTTTTTAATATCCAACTCCCCCCTAGCAGATTTGCGCACTACTCTGTAAAGGGAAAATGGCTATACTCCTTCCCCGGCAACGGCGCCAAAATGTAGAGCTATAACTAGGGTCTCTCACACCTCTAATTATTCCACATTAATAAATCAATCTGGGAAAGTTTTGTTATTGCAAAGAGTACCTCAATCCAAGGCTATTTGTCCGAGTAATGCTTAGTAGTATAGTGTTCAGAAGATACAAAAGAAAACAGATGCTAAGTTGTAACTAAACTAATACAAAAGATAGAATCAAACAAGACAGTTGATCAGTCAAGGGTACAGAAGCAATATCCCATCCCTCTAGAAACTGAAAAATAAAGCAAATTAGAGCATGGACTTATAGGTCTGGGAGCTAGGCAGCATCTTGCTGAGGCTCACTACAGCCTTAGACCTTCTCTCACACCAAAACAACAAAGGCAGGTAAATAAAATGGCAGAAGGTAAAATGGAACAACAAAATGGAAATGGAACAGCAGTAAATGGAACAACAAGCATCAACTGTATGTACATGTTCTATACTAATATAGCAATCTGAGAATGATGAATGATATAACTATGTTGCTAAACAGAGTAACGTTACTTTCAAGTCCCACAAATATTATTTCACATGGATCCAATGACAATAACATTCATACCGACACTCTGTTACAGAAATAGCTGATTAAAGATGCAATTCAACCTTGAATAGATCCAATTATATAGTGCAGAGTCATTACATGGAGAAATCATTCATATATTGATCATAACAGAGCATAGCATATCATATGAAAGATGTATCAGATTACTAAGTAATAAAGATAAACAAACCACACACAAATCATCGTATAATGATACAAAAGCAAGTGTCCTTTGGAGTCGGGCCCTTAGCTGCCAACGGTACATCGCCTTAGGTTACTCCAGACGCAGAGATGAAATAAACACCAAGTCTTTTATATTAATTGCATCAACGAAAGTATAACAAAACTAGGTCTCAATGAGACTCGATGATCAAAGTTTATTCTGAAACTTAAAAATACAAAAACAGTCATCCCCTTTGCTCAATGACACTGTTCCTTTATATAAAAGTAACGATGGAGGTATCTAGATAATCAAAGATAAGTAAAACAGTGATCCCTCAGGATCGTAGATCCTGAGGGATTCGCCAATCGGTTAATCCTTCTCTTTTCTTTCTCGCATTCGCCGACTCGGTATCCCGCATTCTTTTCCTGGACTATTCAGCTCTGATTTGCTCGATCTTGTTCGCATCTGGTTCCCCTCTGGAGGGACAGTAGTTATTCTTCCTCTGCTTCTCGCTTTTGGATGGCAACTCCTTGCTTCCACGTCTTCCTGCATAGAAAAACGACAATTATTAATAATTGATCTTCCTTTGTCAATTCTTGCACATTTTATTAAAATCCTTTCTTCTTTGAATTCACAATGCCGAAAAGGTTACAATTATTATTGAAAAACCAGTAAATTGCTTGTCAAAAGCATACCTTCGAAGTGCTCCACAGTGATAACCTCAACAATGATTAGAAAATAATGATAGACATTTTAAGGACCTAGGCTGACTCAGAGGCCCATGCAATTTAGGCCATGTGGCTTTATGTTTTCTTGCATCTGTATGGGTCTTCGAGGAAATCTCACCCTTTCCGTAAGGGTGGTTCCGTGATTTCAAGTACTATACGGAAAGGATCTACGCAATAATTTGAGGTGAAATATCAAACTACCAGTAATCAAAACCACAAAGGAAGGAAGTTGACCCGAGAAGTTATGAGAGAAGAAAGGGATTTTTTTTTTAACTCTGGAAAAGATAATAAGATTTTAGAGCATATGCTCCACCAAGAATCAATTAATCGATGAAAAGGTATTTGAATAAGAGAATAAACAAAGAGAAACCAGAAATAATATTGTTGCAGGAAACCAAAGCATCTAGAGTAAATATAGAAGACATGTTGTCTAGGTGTTGGAGAGGGTGTAAAGTTATGGGTATTGAAGCCTAAATACCCTTACAGTATGATTCAGGTGTTTGGGATTAGGGGAAGAGTTATGGCTCTCTGTTGTTTATGGCCCAATGGTCCCAAATAGGATGCTACATAAAGAAACCATAGGGGAGGGACAAATTCTAGGAGAGATTTCAATTTGATTAGAAACATGGAGGAAATGAAATGTGGGATCTTGCACCTAGAGGCTACATGATTCCTTTTCCAAGATCTAATCTAGGATATAAAACACGTAGAGATAGATACCGTGAATGGAAAACACAATTGGAATACTCAGAGAGGAGTTAAACATCAGAATGGTTCTAGGTTAAACCATTTTATCCTTTTTGAAGACCTGATGGATTGTTTCCTCTTCATGGAAGTAGCAATTCTCCCAAGAATGGGATCAGATCACTTGTTAGGTCCCTATACTACTAGTGTAACCCCTTATTGTTATTAGTACAACCCCCTTATTATATTGTTGTGCCTATCTAGTCCCCATATTGTTATTATTGTGCCCCATTGAAGACCACTATTGTTATTATCGTTACCTTACATTATTATTGTTATGTCGGCTCTGATTATATTATGACCCCTTAGACTCCCATATATAGAAAGGAGGTCTTGTCATTTGTATCATCCAAGAATCGTTCATTTGTGTAATGTAAAGGACATTGCCCCCTCAAAGAGGCTTATTTCTAAGGCGTTGATCTATCTTTTCTATCTTTTTGTGAGCTGGTTTCATAACATTTGGTATCAGAGCTTTGGATTTTATGGTTTCGCTGCTCCAAAAAGGTCATCGTGGAATTTTCTCTATAACTTGTTTTCTGTGACATTTCAGAAGCTAAAGACAAAACCCATTTGATATATAATATCGCTATACCTTGGGTCCAAATTTCAGATCTTGTCTCCGTATATTTTAGGATATATGATTTGAGGAATTTAGGGTTTTTGCAAGCTCCAGAATTTCATCTAAAATAGGTCGACATGAAATTTTCGCTATTTCTTTGTCACTACGAAGTTTCAGAATCTAAGAAAAAAACCGTTTGAGAATAAATTGGTCTGAACGTCGAGCCCAAATTTTAGATCTTGTGTCACTATATTTTCGGATATATGATCTAAGGAATTTAGGGTTTTTGGAGACCCCCAAATTATATCCTAAATAGGTGACCTTGGGAAAATTGTCATAACATTCCCTTTGAGTATCAGATTGAAATTTCGTAAGAAGTTATAGAAAGATGATGGACTATGTTTTGTTTGGGTATAATTTTCAGAACCTAAGGTTGAAACAGTGATACGTGGCATGTCATACAAGTTCACTCTACGAAACTAGTATATAATTAGGTCATCACAGGAGATTGGGAATAAATGCTTCTTCAGGAATCCAATTGTGATCAGACTTGTGAAGTTAGAAAGAGGACTCAGAGGGCTATAACAGACCATAATTTTAGAACTTAAAGATCTGAAAGTACAGAGTTATAGCCATTTCAAGATCGAGCTCCTAAAATCAAGAAAAACGAGATGAGGATGTTTGATAGCAAGGATCCAGTAAATTCGATAGTACAGATGGAGAAATATTTTGATCTAGATGGTGTACCATTGTTACAAAAGGTACGTATTGCATATAATTATTTAGAACTAAATCAATTTTTATGGTATAAAGGGATTTTTTCTCGTAAACCACTTGTCACGTGGTCAATTTTCACAGAGGAAATGGTAGCACATTATGAGGATACAAAGAGAAACACCTTCCTTAGAAAATTGATAAATCTCACTCAAAAGGGTTCAATGGCAGAGCACATTGAGGACTTCCAAAAATTGAATATAAGGGAAAATGATATTCCAGAGAAGGAAATAGTTGATGTCTTCATAGGGACTTTAAAGGATAACATTCAACACAAAGTTCGTCTTTGGGAACCTGTTTCATTGGAGAAGGCATTCAGGTTAGCAAAAAAAATTGAAAGCGAAATTATGGAAACAACGAATCCCACCACTCAAGACTATAATTGTGGAAGTGTTTTTTCTCCTAGCCTTCCACAACCTAAAAGGTTTACACCACAACAATTGGAAGAAAAAAGAGAAAAGGGGCTTTGTTACAATTGTGATATAAAATACACTAAAGGTAATAAGTGTTTTGAGAAGAAATTATTTTAATACATAGATTATGAAGAGAAGGAAGAAAAGGATCCAAAAACATCAAAAGAAGAGGATATACACCAGGAACCCACCCCAGAGAAAGAAGAAACTAATCCGACCATATCTTTTAAAGCATTGGAAAGAATTACCACTCCTCAAACTCTCAAAATAGAAGGACATATCAAGAAGAAAAAGGTTCAAAAAGTAAAGTATCACATCAAGAAATAAGAAATGAACCCAATCATATCTTGTAATGCATTGGCAGGAATTACCACTTCTCAAACTATCAATATAGAAGGACATATGAAGAAGAAAAATGTTCAAGAAGTGAAAGATCACATCAAGCATCAAGAAATGAATCAGACCATATCTTGTAATGCATTGGAAGAAATTACCACTCCTCAAACTATGAAGATAGAAGGACATATCAAGAAGAAAAATGTAATAGTATTGATTGATTTAGGTAGTACCCATAATTTTATTCATTGTAAGGTAGCCAAGGAATTGAATGGCTTCCTATATCCAGTACCAAAGTGTCAAGTGATGGTTGCAAGTGGAGGAACCATAAATTGCTCTGGAAAGTGCCATAATATCAAGCTATCTATGGGAGAATATGTATTGAATAGACAAATGCTTTCCATTCTAATGGGTGGTGCTGATGTTTTATTAGGAGTCCAATGGCTACAATCTTTGGGTACAATAGCTTTTAATTTTCAAGAACTTTTCTTGGAATTTTTTCGGGAATTAAAGGAAGTTGAATTGAGGGGTATTGAAGGGAAACCGGGAAATATAATCAACTCTAACAACATGACAAAGCTTCTAAATAAATAACAATGAGGTGTAATTGCACAATTATGTTCACTAAAGGATCCCACATCGAAATAATGTATTTCTCCAGATCTCCAAAATGTTTTGGACAATCATTCCATGGTATTTGAGACTCCCAAAGGCCTCCCACCTATTCATGATCATGATAATGCTATTCATTTCATTCCAAGAAGCATTCCTCCAAACATCAAGCCTTTCAGATATCCATATGCCCAAAGGTGTCGGAACTCATTCAAAAGTTATAGAAGATTCTAGTTCAAACAGTATTGCGTGAACTTGACAAGGAAGGAAAAATCATATTGGAACCTGAAGCAGTCACAGAACTGAGAAATCGACAACTATGAAATATATCAATTTCAGGGTATCTCATCATGTGGAAGAACTCACCCGCAGAAGATTCCACATGGGAGGACAATAATTTATACAGAAGCATCAAGAACTACTCAAGCATTGAGGACAACACTTTTTGAAGGAGAGGGGAATGTTAGGTCCCTATACTACTAGGGTAACCCCTTATTGTTATTAGTACAACCCCCTTATTATATTGTTGTGCACATGTACTCCCCATATTGTTATTATTGTGCCCCATAGAAGCCCACTACTGTTATTATTGTTCCGTTACATTATTATTGTTATGTTGGATCTGATTATATTATGACCCCTTAGACTCCTATATATAGAAAGAAGGTCTTGTCATTTGTATCATCCAAGAATCATTCATCTGTGTAATGTAAAGGAGGTTGCACCCTTGAAGAGGCTTATTTCTAAGGCATTGATCTATCTTTTCTATATTTTTGTGAGTTGGTTTCATAACATCACTTGACAATTTTCTTGGAAATTTATTTGAAATAGTCCCCTCATAATCATCCAATCCACTTTGAGAGATTTTGGCTTCAACACCCCACGATTATAGAGAAACTATAGGGTTGGTGGAAGGAGATAGAGGTAATTGGTAATTCTTACATGCAACCAGTACAATTGAAGTTAAAGTAACTAAATATTTGAATCAAGCATGGAATAGACTGGAATTTCAAGATATTTTCAAGGAGAAATAGAGGTTGGAGGATCAGATCTAGGCCATAGAAACTCGTATAATCCAGGAGGGGCATAATGAATAGTTTGTGGATAAGTAAAGTAGGTTGATCCATGAGATAGATTCTCTTTAAAGGCAAGAGGATAACGTCTGCTATTAAAAGTCTCATGCACAATGGATGAGGGAGGGAGAGCACAATACACACTTCTTCCAAAAATCCTTGGTGAAGCATCATTACTATAATCATATATTTTCTCCAAAGGCCCATGATGGAGCTCATCTTATGGAGCATGAAGAGATTGATAATGAGTTGGTTTCACACTTTAGAGAGTTATTGACTGGTGATAGAAGAGACAGAAGAGAAGCCATTGCTTGCATCACACGTCACATCCCTTAGCTGGTAACGTGTGAGTAGGATTTGGATTTAATGCGGGAGATATCTTTTGCAAAAGTAGAGGAGATACTAAAGGAAATTCCCAAAAATAAGGCTTTGGTACCTGATGTGTTCACGACGGAATTATTCAAGTCTTGTTGGCCCTTAATCAAGAAAGAGTTTCACACGCTGGCAGAATAATCGTGACAATCTTAGTAGGTATAATATGGACAGAATGTTATGTGCCTTACTTTGGTTCCTAAAACTAATCATTTGGATAAAGCTAGAAGCTTCAGGCCCCCATCCATATGTAATTTAACATACAAACTCATCTCATCAGTTGTCACTAGAAGATTGAAACCCCTTTTAAAGCATCGCGTTGAGCTACTACAAACTAGGTTTGCAAAGGGATGACAAATTTTAGACAGAATTATAACAACCCATGAAGTGATCCACTCGCTGAAAATAAAGGAGTGAGGTATGGTCATTAAAATTGACCTATCTAATGCCTATTATCAGTTGAAGTTAAAGTACTTTCTCAACATTCTGGCTGTGTATCAATTCTTAGAGGATTAAATTCATTGGATTCAAACCATGATTTCCACCCCCTTTTTCTCTATCTTCGTCAATGGCTCGCCCTCCAGGATGTTTATAGGTTGGTGTGGCTTAAGCTAAGGGGATATTATGTTCCCTTCCTTTATATTTTGGTTGTCCACGTTCTGGGTCGATATGCTAAAGTAGTGATCGATCACAATACTCTAAAAGGTTTATGTTTATGGGGCTCATACTTTCCAGTAACACACCAACGATTTGTTGATGACACCATGATGTATGGAGAGCCATCAGTTGAGAAGATAGGTCTCTGAAGGAGATTATGGAAAAAATACAGAGGCTTCGGGCACTTTGATTGATCCAAGGGGCTCTAGAGAGGCTCAAAAATCAAAGGTGGGTCTGGATAGGCTCAAAAATCAAAGTATTCATTTTTTTTTCTAAACTAGGACCATAACATAGATCTCATCATCTTGATACCAATGATGTAAATGACACTCAAATCCAAGTTCATATTCTCAAGATATTTGTAGTCAGAGTTTTGGTCAACTTGGCCGCACTGGGCAATTTTAGCAGAGCTCCAACTAAATTTGGAGGCTCGGCAAATTTGAAGGTCTGACTAAATTTAAATGAATCCAATAAATTTTGCGACCACTAACTAAGAAAAAAAAATTCACTTTTCCATTAAAAAAATGAATAAATTGTCACGTACTTAAAATTTCCAGTGACCCCTGAAAACGGTTGATGATTCTATTTACCATATTGTTTTTTAAAAATATAAAAAGAATTAAAAAAGGTGGGGTGGCCGGTCACCATCCCCACCACCCCTCCAATATGTTACATATATTCCATGTTTATCATATAACAATTATGTTATATGGCCAAAGACCATAAATATAAAAAAATGACTTCATATGTTGTGCTAGCATAACATGAATTCATGTCGGTGGGGGTCTGGCCCACCAATCGGTAGCCCACTTAATACAAAATTCCAATGGTCATAGAAGGTGCTAAACATTTAAAATAAATATTTATTAAAAAATTATTTGGGTAGGTTTTGAACCCATGAATTTAGCTGAGATCAACAACCCAACCATAATCTGCCAGCCAAGTGCTCAATGGGAATGACTTTGTAATTAATGCCCAATATTTTATTTAAAATCCAATTCATCTCATTTGAAAAAGGCCAAGAATGAAGGGAAAATCCGATAAGAAACATACGTCGAAAAAAAGAATACGCATGATTTTAGAGATAGAATATTTCAGGGGAATATATTCACCTTGCAAAATGTCGAGGAATCTTTAAGAATCCCTTCGAGTTGATTTTTGACAGAGTTAGAACGTTATAGACATATTTGGGCACTGCAACCCCAATCACCTATGTCCATAAACCAAGGGCTTCTAAAATCCTAAAAGTGTTGTTTCATACACTAAAGGAACAAGGTCAGTTGAGTACATCATTTCCCAGAAGTTTTCCCTAAAAAACTCCTCAGAACTGGTCAAAACTAGACCATACAGGCTGCTCCATGCTAAGGGTGCGATGAATCTCACTTGCAGCACACAAAGGGTGTGATGCATACTGAATATTTTGTAGGGTGCAATGAGTGAGAGTAGACAAATGGCAGAGGCAGTTTGCTAAGTGGAAACCTAGGGAATCTTCTAGAAACTTCCCTTGTGACACTTTCCTCTCTGAATTCACCCAGGGATGAGTAAGAGATCATGAAATCTCCAAGTGGAACCAAGAACTATCAGTGAAATGACACTAATCAAAATCCCATAAGTTGACTCTTGCACCTGCAAATATCTATATATGGATCCCTCATCCCAGAGATCCAAAGGCTGGAATTTTGTATTTTGCAAGGAAGTGTCGTTGGTTTCTCTGTGCAACATTGTATTGTTGGGTGATCTAGCTTTTCATGAGGTGAAGATGGCTTTCATGTTGGGAGGATGGCACTGGATTAGATAGCTTGGTTTTAATCCTCTCTTCTACTACTTCTATCAATAAATCTATTTGAGTTTTGCTCCATATACTTATATATCTCTAAATCTTGTATTTATGTATGCATTTGTATGGTTAATATACATCTGATCCTATATTGTTTATGGTTATAGATCTCTATGCTTTGATGGTATTTTGTTGCTTTGACTCTACAGGTGTTCTTTATAGTGGGACAAGTGAGAAAGGAGTGGCAAACGCTCTATCAAGGGAGAGAGGAAACAAGCAAGGAGACTAGCAAAAGACTAAGGTTTGTACCCTCTACTTCTCTCTCATCTATCCCTCATAAAGGAAAACACAAGTGACTTTAAATTGTTTGTTTCTAAGATAACTACTTGTCTTAGTGGGACTATTAGCTCTGAATGGACACTAGTTTTCCTAATAACAAAATGGCGACTCTGCTGGGGAGTGAATAGTTTGATTGCCAGTCACTGTTGTTTGCTTTATAAACTACAGACAAAGCCTAAAGTTAAGCTAGCTAGCCTTCGAACTACATTTTCTATGCAAGTGTAAAGTAGATCAATGCTGCTTCAATCAATCTCTGGGTTTGTTTATGAACTGAACAAATGACTTGCAAACATCCTAATTGACCTGGTGGTAGCTCAAATAACCTCATTAGATCAGCCCCTATACTTTGTGTTTACTGTCTATCATTAGCTCAGCCTAAATCCCTGAACTTAGCTGCAAACTGTCAGTGAAAACCAAGCTCAGTCTCATCCCTAGACCATCGCACTATGTCTCATTAGCGACCTGGATGCATTGCACCTCCCTTGTGTTGCAGGTGAGATGCGCCCCTGTTTCCCTGTGTTACAGGTGCAATAATTGAATGAGACTGTTTCTGCCTCCAGATTTTGGTTTTTACTTCATTGTTTTAAGCTCTATTCAGTAGTTTTGTTGTCTATGATCAATATATCACTGTTGAAACTCTCTTCCTTTTCATTATTTAGCCTCCATTGATAAGGAATTTTGAATTTATTTTATGTATTTTTCATCATTTACAATTCTCCTTTGCAAATAGTAGCTTAATCGAACTGTCGAATTTTGATTTGAAAGTGTCGCAAGTGTCATTTTCAGTCAGAGAAAAGAGTGTCGTAAAGGCTTCCTCTTTTATATAGTCAATTACACTTTTTCCATTGTATTTGATTTTAATCATCAATTCTTTGAAGTGTCAAAAGTAGCTTTCAATTCAAAATTGAAAGTGTCGTCTTAGTCTTCCTTTCGTTTTTGAAAAAAAATTGCTGAAGTGTCACTTTGAAGAAAAGTAATTGAGATATGTACTTAGTTTTCTTTTTGTCATTCACACATTAAGGAAACTGAAAAACAACTACATGCATGTGCATTTTCACTTAGACTACATGTGGAAATTGATTTAGGAAAAGTGCATTTAGTGTGTGCTCTCTGCTCTATGTTGAAAGAATTTTACTTCTCTTTCCTTAGTAGCTAGGATTTTTATTGCTAAAAGAAAGTAAATGATTGTTTATCATCTTAGATTGCATATTTAGGAATTCTATATCTACATCACGTGGTGAACCTTAAAGGCAAACTTCTTAAGAAAGATCAACTGTAAAATAAACCTCAATGAACATAAAAACGCTTTGGAACCTAACGCACAACATCTAGAAGTCTAGGCTAGAGACGTATTCTGGTGTTGTAAAGCTGTAACTAACTATCATTTTCATCGTAGGTTGGGTGATTCCTCCTCTTTGATATGACAAGTGCCAGTACAGACTTGTTCTCCCATGTTACCATCAAGTATATATTGGGAGACAACAATAGGCTATATCTTTATCCTTAGGAAGCTGTGTCTGCCGCCCTATCGATCACAATACACTGAACACAACATTTGGGAAGATTGACTGCGATATGTAAAAAAGTATTTTGCAAGTTTTTGCGATTGGTTTTGGTAATCCCTCTATCTATATTTCCAGAGTAGTCACTTTCATTCCTTTTCAGACTCTTAAAAGAAAAGGTTCATCTGAGCACTTGTCACTTCAGGCTCATTAAAAATTGAAGGCAACTAGAGTCATCTTTGGCTTTTTCTCGACACCTAAAAATTGAAAAAGCAATTTGTTTCAAAGCATTCGTAAAATTTATTTTAATCGGAATACCATCACTATCCCTCGTTGGTCTTAGGTTGAGAAAATGGAGTCCACCAATCAAGGATTTCCCCTTGGGGGAAATCCTAGTCCTTTCTCTTCTTGGGGAGATGTTGGTGCTCCACACATGGCTACATTATCCCTTCCAGGACTCACAATTGGGCTATCAATATGGCTTTTCTCGACCTCTGTCATTCAAAACACCGTAATTCTTGAGCAATCAAAGCAGTAGCCATATGATACTAGAGTTACCCCCCAACCTTATACTTTGTTTGTTTCTCCCTCTCCTTCTTCCTCTTCATTTGGTGAATCTAGTAGCACTAAAAACCAAGTAACTAAGAAGAGGAAGAAAGGGAAGGAGAAGAAGAAGAAGAATCCAATGGAAAAAGGGGGCAAACATGCATTGTCTAGAGAAAATCTGCGCACTGCACCATCCAAACCTAAATCTCCATGTGTCATTTGCAAGGGAGACCACTGTCATCGAGATTGTCCTTGCATCCCACGGATCTTAAGAGACTAGTCTCCCCGCTTGCACAATCTGGTGTCTTCAACCTCTGACGATCATGTTGAGAGCACACTGTTAACCAGTGAAAATGAAGTCAATGGACATAAAGGAAGATCTAAATTTCCTTGTGGGCTGTGTGAAGGTGATCATGCCCTCCACCATTGTCCCTTCTTGGATGAAGCTAAAAGGGTCTTGGATGACCATCCTGCTTCACCGCAGCGACTTCCTCCTGGATACAATAAACTCTTGCCAAGTCCATCGCTAGTTGAAAATCCGACTGACACGCCATCATTGTCGATCGAAACATTTATCATTGAATATAAACCCTCTGAATCCACACTGGACCAAAGTCAATAGGTCGAGATGGTAGTCGGTCCAGTCTTGTCTTCAGAAGGTCCACCTTCAGATGATACAGTCACCGAAGAGAATGAGAATGACATCATTCAAATTCTTTTTGTTAACATAGAGTCTAATGAACATGGGGCCAATCTACCCGTTCCTTTAACACAGGAAGGAATTTCATCAGAGATTCATCCAACCGTTTATTTGGTCCCTCCTCTAAGCAATCTTGTCGTTTCCTTCGATTGGAATATACTAGGGAGACCTCGCCTACCATCTAATTTACCATTCCGAGTCATAGTACAAGCTTACAGAATGATCATGGCTGGTGCTATCATAGATGAAGTGGCTTCCGTGAGTATCCTTTCCTCAAGTGCTTGGAAAGAACTTGGTTCGTCATCGCTTCTGCTTGAGATTCAAAATCTGTCAAGATTCAACAAAAGAACCAGTCGACCATTATGGATCCTTCCAGATTTGCCTATAACTTTGAGAAGGAAAACGATTTATCTAAATGTGATGGTAGTCCAAGGGCCATTAGATTACAATCTATTCCTTGGGTGTGACTACATTTATAGCATGGGAGCTATTGTTTCCTCACTCTTTTGAGTGATGTGTTTCCTGCATGAAGGAAGAGTGGTCTAGTTCATAGACCAGCTTTCATTCCCCAGTTCAAACACAGCTACTAGTCATGTGCCATCCCTAATTGGTCTTTTTGCACAAGGAGTGTCTCATCAACCTCCAGTCCATCCACCTGATGAGCACGAGTGATTCGGTGAATGTGACTAAACCCAGGGGGCATGTGCCCTGGTCTGCTTCGGCAAGAAAACCCCATATATAAGGTAGGTTTTTGCATAGGATATATGACTAGTCTCTCACACTCATCCGTTTAGGAAAATGGGATTAGACTGGAAAAGGATTCCCTCATCAAAGGTTATGTGATTGGAAGTGGATTCAACCCTTTCAGCTTTGTCTATTTCGATGGACAGAGCCAAGGAAGTATTTTGTTTGCTCCAGATGAAACAAGCTTGCTTTAATGCAAGAACTTCCATATGGTAACCTGGAAACTCTACTTTATACCTGGGGGCATGCAAACCTTTTGCTTGGGAGTGAAAATCGACCTATTATTTTCTTAGCTTGTAGGCTTATTTTCTTAGTTTGTAGGCTCTTAACCCTTTAACCTAGTAGGTGGGTCATTCTTAGCTTGCATACAAAAGGCTCCGGAGCAAGGTTGCGCATGGGGCAAGCTCCCTAAAAAATGAACCTACTGATGAGAGACATCCTTATTATACAACTGGGACAAGTAGGTTTATGTGAAGTTCAAGCTTGTTAAAAAATAAACCTAGCGATGAGCATATGTTTCCCTAGAGTTCAAGCTCATTAAAAAATGAACCCACGTCTGGTAAATAACCTTTGTGATTGCATTGCTATCAACTTTCGAGCCTTGTTCATGTTCTTACCATCACCTCCACTTTTTAGCTGATCATACGCCTCCACTTGATTGTTTACTCTTTTGAGGAACAGCTGCAATGAGTGATTCTGTTAGCCACCTTATTTACATGCCATGAATGAAAAGTTCCAAACCATACCTGGAACCAGCTGCTACCCGAAAATATCACTCATTCCTCAAAGACGAGTCTCTTTTAAGCTCTTTTTAGACTCGTAAAATATAAAAAGATTGTCGAGCAATTGGCCTCTCCAGCTCGTTAAAGTGATTGGAAATTCCATCCCTCCTCTAGATTTTAATCCTTCTGGACTTGAGGGATCATTACACAAAAAGATTGAGCGCTTGTCTTTTTTGGCTTGTTCAAGTGATCGGAAAAGTCATCCCTTTTGTATTATTTTATACTTTTCTGGACTTTAAGGGATTATACTATGAAAAAGGATTACTGGAGTTTCCTTTTGGTCTCTTTTTAGACTCTCTAAAACTAAAAAGGACTGACTAATCTTTGTCGTTAAACTCGTTAAAACAATAGCGACAAACTTGTCCATGCAGACAAGAGCGAGTTTCATTGTTGCTAGGCTCGCTAAAACATAGCGATAGGTTTGCCCAAAGGGAAAATTATAGAACAAGCATATGTTATCCTCCTCAAGCTTGACAAAAATAAAGAGGTACTGGTCAACAATGATTGGGGAAAAAGGGAAGGAAACTTGAATAACTTCTTTGGAAGCAGGTCACTCTTGAACATGACACTTTCAGTCCATCACCATGATTGAGTCAGGTTGGGTTATTTCATTCACTGGTCATATCACCATTGGTCCTCTGTACCATCTATTTTTGGGGTTAATGCTACCAATCCATTTCAGTGTTTCTGATATGTTCAAGAGAAGTTTCTCAGAGAATTCACCAACCCATCTAAGATCCCAACTGCTGCAATACCTTCACGCTCCATTCTTTCATGACCTCCACCCTAAACCTTGTATCATCAGATCATTTTCACCTCCATAAAATAATTTGCTCCATTTCGTGTCGTACGTGTGAGATTCATTAAGGCCCTCCTATGACAGGTCACTTCTTGTTGACATCATCTCATTATCCAAGAAGTTGACTTAGGAACAACCCTTTCAGTACTTTGAAGCTTGCATGCCTCAATGGCAAGTTTCTCACTTCTGGCGATAGGTTTATGCCAATGGCCTTCGACCGAAAGATTTTGCATTGTGTTTGACATCAATTCATGTATTCACACCATGTGAATTGTACTGCAGTACCTTGAGTGTCATCATCATTATCGGTGATTCCTCTCAGACCTGTTAACAACTTACATTATTGGCTGGTAATCAGGCGATGCCTTTCCATGTTTGACACCAAAACATATTTTCACATGGATCGACTTGTACTTCGGGCGAAGATTGAACGAGTTTGAAGACCCCAGATCTAGCTTCATCCATCTGGGCTGTGATATATTCAGGAAAATAAAGACATCAAATGTACATCATAGTTGCATAGATAATCATCCAAGCCAAGGGATGATGGTTGTACCAGAATCATCAGTCTGCCACACAGACGGTTGTCTTTCCTATGTACATGAAAATGAATTTATAAAGCTGAGCATGGGAATGCCTGCCTCAGCTACATCATGAAAATATTATGAAAATAATGTATTGTATTGTATCTTATTATAGGTCACCTTCCAGTTCAAAAAACCTCGGATCCTCATGATAAAGCATTTCACCTGACATCAGAAGATTTACGACCTCATGCTTTAGGGGGCAACCGTTATAGACATATTTGGGCACTGAAACCCCAATCACATATGTCCATAAACCAAGGGCTTCTAAACCCCTAAAAGTGTTGTTTCATACCCTAAAGGAACAAAGTCAGTTGAGTACATCATTTCCCGGATGTTCTCCCAAAAAAACTACTCAAAACTAGTCAAAACTGGACCATATAGACTGCTCCATGTTAAGGGTATGATGCATCTCACTTGTAGCACACAAAGGGTGCGATGCATACTAAAAATCCCTTCTGTAGGGTGCAATGAGCAGGAGTAGACAAATGGCAAAGGCAGTTTGCTAAGTGGAAACCCAGGGAATCTTCTAAAAACTTCCCCTGTGACACTTGCCTCTATGAATTCGCCCAGGGATGAGTAAGAGATCATGAAATCTCCAAGTGGAACCAAGAACTATCAGTGAAATGACACTAATCAAAATCCCAGAAGCTGACTCACCCACCTGCAAATATTTATATATGGATCCCTCATCCCAAAGATCCAAAGGCTGGAATTTTGTATTTTGCAAGAAAGTGTTGTTGGTTTCTCTGTGCAGCATTGTATTGTTGGGTGATCTAGCTTTTCATGAGGTGAAGAGAGCTTTCATTCTGGGAGGATGGCACTGGATCAAAAAGCTTGGTTGTAATCCTCTCTTCTACTACTTCTATCAATAAAGCTATTTGAGTTTTCCTCCATATACTCGTATATCTCTGAATTGTGTATTGATGTATGCATTTGTATGGTTAATATACATCCGATCCTATATTTTTTTATGGTTATAGATCTCTATGCTTTGATGGTATTTTGTTGCATTGATTCTACAAGTGTTCTTTGAAGCGGGACAAGTGAGAAAGAAGTGGCAAAAGCTCTATCAAGGGAGAGAGGAAACAAGCAAGGAGACTAGCGATAGACTAAGGTTGGTTTTCTCTGCTTCTCTGTCATCTATCTCTCATAAAGGAAAACACAAGTGACTTTAAATTGTTTGTTTCTAAGATAGCTACCTGTCTTAGTGGGACTAGCAGCTCTGAATGGACACTAGTTTTGCCGATAACATAGAGTTATGCCAAGTTTATACTAATATTAACCAGAATTTCAATAGGATTATGATGGCATGATCAATTTTCTAATATGAGCAGTAGATTTTCCAAAACCAAAATGTTGAGGGTGAAACCATAAAGTTGGAGCCTTGATGCAGGAATTTGCATGGAATCTAAAAGATTCCCTAGAGGCCTAAAATTGATAGTCTTAGAACCAAGCCAAATTTATACTCATTTGTCTCGATTTTTTGCAAGGAATTTTATGGTGTGATAAATTTCTTCATTTGAGTAGATGAATTTCAGTCAACCCACATAAGAGAATATTTAAGGAACCTTGGAGATTCCTTAGGAGCCAAAATTTGACCAAGTTAGAAAGGCAACGAGTTTACAGTCATTTTTCACTATTTTTCTCAAGAAACAAAGTGGCGTAGGTAGTTCCTTTAGCTAATTGTTTAGGCCATACCTAGACTTAGAGGTATAAGGTGCTTTGTTGCCAAGCCCTTTTGATTGTTACTGATATGATGATTTGATTTTTAGATACATGTATGCCACTTTGCTTGAGGATCATTGTATGCCACTAATGTGAGAGATTGTTATTTTTTCATGCTGAAGGAGAGATTTACTAAGTGACATTTCTTATAAAAGAATGTCTCCTAGGAGAGACACGCCACACTAATTGAGGGGATTCATCCTTGTATTGACAAAGATTGCATCATGTACTCATAATCTTGCAGCAACTAATGAAGCAGCCTTCCCACTCCTCACATTGGGCTTGAAGATGTAGCCTACATTGGGTAAAATTTGTTATCATATAGTGTGTTTATGTGTGCTTCATAATTATTTGTTCATTGTTTCACATTCATGGTTTGCTGAAGTTGTTTAGAACGTGCATTGTTCACGATTTCACAAGCAAATGTAAGTTTCAGTAAAGGGTATGGTATAATGGGGATTTTGGTTTGAAAGAACTCATGAAAATTTCTTGGATCATTGATCAATGGAGAGAAGTTGCACATATATTTATTCAACACAAATACCCTGATCCAATGTCGCCTAGAAATAACATTGGGTTTTCAAATAGGATTTGTCTTATCCAAGTAATTAGGTATTCCTCTCACAATGTATTCAATCTTAATGTCCCTATGGTTAGAGGTCAAAGAGAAGATCTTAAAAAGGCTAACAAATTCGACTTTCAAGGCCCTCAAATTTCCAAGTCATATTATTCTATTAAAAACGATGTTGTAAGCCTTACCAATCTACTAGCTCTTTGTGCTTCGATCATCAAAATCAGTTTACAAGGACCTAGTGGGCCTCTTCTGCAAATTTATTTTGAAAGGGGAAAAACTAGATAGGAAATTCACATTAGCCACCTGGGATAAAGTGTGATGTCTTAAATGGAGTGGAGGCCTGGGGATGAGAGATCTAAAATTAATAACTAAATCAGGGGTGATAAGATCTAGTGGCGATGTCTCCAATGTGGACCAGTACAATGGAAGCAAATTTGGCATAGGAAGTATGGAATGGGTTTGGGCCAAGAGGTAATTTTGAGACTCAGAGCCAGGAGGGAGGGTCCTTCAATATGGAAATTAGCAAAGGCTCATGGTTAGTTTGTAAAGAGACATTTGTTTTGGGAATTCAAAAATGGTCAGCATGCCCATTTCTAGGAGGATTCTTGACATTAAATTATAATCCTAAGAAGGTGTGAGGAACTTCAAGAAATCCTTAACAATCATGGGGTAATGGTGGTAGCTGACTTTTGGAAGGCAGAAAATCCAAGAGGCCAATGGAGAGAGTTGAAAGATAAAGATTATTGAGGAATGGAGGACCCCCCTAGGGAATGGAATTGATTTTTTGATAATATAGAGGATAAGAAAATGTAGGTAGCTAATGACTAGGAATAGATTCGATGGGGATATCATCCCCAAGGAATATTCACTATTAAGGAAGCATACAATATGTTAGCCAATTCCAAATATATACCAAAGGAACCCTATTGGAAATGTGTATGGGGTGGTCATAGCTAGCCCAAGTTAGCCAACTTCTTATGGTTGATTGAGCAGAAAATATTACTCACCTAATATCTTTTATAGGGAAATGGTTTCATAGGTCCTTTGTGGTTCCCCCTTTGTCAGTAACTTGGAAGAAAACATGGAACATATACTCAACACATTATTCCATATGGAAATACACCAGAACTACATAAGAACATTATTTTTCCATCTAGAGTAACCCCAAATAGCCTGAAGGAAACTATCAACACCTGGATTACAAATAAATTCCAAAACCCTGTGGAAAATAGGGCCTAGTTGTTAATATCCAGAATTATGCTTTGGAATGTTTGTAAAACAATAAACATGGTTGTTTTCAAATAAAACAAGAGAAAGGGTGAATATTTACGGTAACAAACAGAGTCAAATCTTAAAGAAACTATCATTTTGGAAAAATAAGGGCAGGGTGACTAGAAAGTAGAAGGGTAGGAAGCTCAAATCCTTGTGGATCTTATGTTCTTCTAATGAAATTTGGACAAAGGCCTAGATCCTATGCTCTATCGCGGGTCTTCTTCCCCTTCTAATTTCACACTTCCCCCATCAGGTTTCATAAAGTGGAACTTTGGCGAAGTCAGAAAGGCTTTGGCAGCATCTATCGTGACGAAGTGGGTCATCCTTTGTGTTTCTTTGCAAGTTATTGTAGATAAACGACAATAATGTGGCAAATTTGCAAGCTCTTGAATGGTGTTTGGCCTAAGGAGAAGATAAAGGACACACGTGACACGAAATTGATGGTGAGTCCCAATTAGCAATGATGGAAATTCAAAAATTGTTAGATGGAGCCCTAGTCCTGAAGGTGATCAAGAGAAATAAAGTAGGTTTGTTGGTCCACAAAATCCAACCCCTAGTATACTAATTTTAGTTTGAAATCCCAATGCCCTCATTGAGGGAGGGAAACAATGTAGTCAAATTACCAGGTAATTGAGGAAGCAAAGATGTGAATATCCCCCTTTGCTACGATTGGCCCCTAAGCTCTTCTTAGGATTGGGTGGAAAAATTAGTGCAAGTTATAGAGAATGATTAGAGAACCACAATGGGGGTGTATGATCAAGGTGTATTGAATTTTGGAGGTGGGGAGGTATGTTATCCAAGGGAAGTTATCACAGGCAATGATGAGACCTAAGGACGAGTGGGAGTTAGGAATTTGAGCACATGAAGCTTTTGAGAATCTAAAGGACCTTCCTGTGGTACACGCTTTGGTAGGTAATGAGAATAAAAGAATTTGGAAAGGTGGTAGATGAGTATGCACAGGATTTTTACCTATGCATGCCCACTCTCAGGTGTACTGGAAGCACAATTGTATATGTCATGAGGAGGGAAGATGAGCAGATTGTCATTAAAAAAAGGAGTGTTTGACTTTGGGGGCTTGGTGAGGGAGAATGGTCTTGTGTAGTGTGGAGTAGGTGGATGCATTGCATCGTTGTGGCAGAAGAGTTCCAACTTAGATGTCATGCTCATGTGGGTTGGGTAAGTGGTCACGCTTTCACCTCCATCTTTTGGAATTTTGTAGATTGTAGGAAGGTTCTCATTTTCATGTGGGATTTTGATTATGGTAGTTTCTAGAATTTGGTTGGGGAATAAAAAATTGGAGATTCCATTTGGTTTTGGTGGAACTTGCTTGGATTAACTTGGAGGGTGAATTATGGAAACTAGGGTGCATTAGGGATTTTTGTCAAGTACATGATTCTCCAGTGGTGGAGGCTCCATTGCTTTGTCGAATTTATTTGGCTCTGGGAGGGTCCTGGATGAGGGAAAGCTTCCATATCTCCCATTGGGGGGAGTTGGTTGTAGTTGGTCCTAACTGCATAGGGAGTAGTTGGTCTGAATTTCAGTGGAAGGTATATGAAGGATTCATGTACATAAATGGGGTCGTACAAGACATGAGGCTGCCCCGTGGAGAGGGAGAAGAATAAGAAGGAAGGGAGGGCATGGGGAAAGCTATGTGGGGTACGAAGGTGATCTCAGATGGTGAGTTATCTTGAAAAAAAGTTCCAGCTCCTTAGCATTGGAATGAACCATCCTCGCTTGAAATTATAGCCGAAGAACATCATGGTGTTACAACCAACCCGATTGAATTACAACAACAATGGCATGATGATATAATTAAGTGTTTTCCTTCATGAATGATCTTCAACATAACTAGTGGGTAATGCTTTACATATTTGATTGAGTCCATTTAGGCCAACAACACATCACAGAGAGGCCATATCAAATTGAAGGAAGAATGGAACTTTTGGAGTTCCATGCTGAGAGGGGACTTGGTCCTCATGATCCTTGTCAAGTTGGGAAAGCATTGACTCATGCTCGCAATATTTAATGCAGACTAGTCATGTTTGTATCCTCTATGTATTTTGGAACTTAAGTGTATCTGGGTCATGTTGTCATTCTTGTTTTTGGCATTTTCTTTCTCGCTTTTGTCTGTGTCTCATGTCCAACAAATTTGGTTGGGGTGAGGCTGGGAGAGAAAGGAGTCCATTGTAAATCATATGTAAACTTTTGAAAAATTAAAGGAAGCATCTTGATCAACAACAAAAACACACACACAGACATATCATTAAAAAAATCAGTTAATTTTAATTGCATATAATTAATTAAATAACTACTCGTTGATTGATACAATTTTTATAATATTAGGAAATTAACATGTTTTTGAATTAATTTAATTTATATTTAGATTTAGAGGACATATATGAAAGCTAAGATAATTAATGACATAGTAATTCGTATTCATTTATAATACTCAATGCTTAATAAAAAATGTTAATGAATTATCTATTTGAAAAGACTTTTATAGTTAAATTAGATATTTGGAAAATACTTTTTTTTCTAATAATATTCAAAAATAAATATTTACTTTTCAAAATTCAACATTATAAATTGTATTCATGGCTGCTTAAATTATAATATTATAAAAATAATAAAAAAATAACAGTAACATACATATCCATTACAATGAAAACTTAAAATATAAACTGAGATGAAAACTTAAAACCTAAATGATAATATTGACCATCTATGACCATGAAAACAATGTGTGTTCTTTCATCAATATTACTAGAGGTCAAAATATGCGAGTGATAGCAAGCATAAAATAAAATTAACTAAAGCCTTCGATGCATTAAATGAATTCAATGAAATTGTACTTTTTCTTATCATATACTACACTTATCATGCATACTAT
Organism: Pinus taeda; assembly: GCA_000404065.3. Taxonomy (NCBI): domain Eukaryota; kingdom Viridiplantae; phylum Streptophyta; class Pinopsida; order Pinales; family Pinaceae; genus Pinus; species Pinus taeda. The sequence goes on from APFE030689067.1 coordinate 94,911, forward strand.
AAATATATAGACTACAAGAGAAGCACGAGGAGATACTGGAAAATTTTACGACAAATAGAATCCTTGAGCCCCCACTTTTATGATACTCAGGCTGGTTATTGTAATTTTGCAAGACGTAAAGAAGCATGACAAGAGCTTATGCCATCAATACAATTTATTTAAGCCCTTGTATTGACAGAGCCTAAAGAAATTGTATTGACGAAGGCCATGGTGGAAGTGTTGTAGCTCCTAGAGACAACCTCTGGGTTGAAAGGAGGTCAATGCCTATGACATCTTGATGAGTGCTTCAATTATCTACTAATACTTTCTATTACACTCGGTATTTCAAACTTTTGAGAAGGAATTGATTTGGAATCTTCCTTAAGAGGAGAACCAAAAGATCGAACGCCAAACATGACTCACACAAGCATTAATATCTAGCTCTAGTAGACAACATCATATACACTTGCAATTTCAATGGTCATTTGTAGTATATCAGATGGAACAAATAAAGAGGAGAGAAAACCAACGCACAAGGATTAAAACTAAGAATAATTTTCATTGAAGTTTAGCATGAAACATATGAGAAGGATATTTTAATGAAGTGCTAAGATACATGGAGTGCATTTTAAGGATATCAATTTATATCATTTATAGGCATATTTAATCAATATTTGACCTAAATGAATCCATAATTCTATGAAAAACATATCGAGTAGTTGCTATTACATGTACACTGAGAATAAGAGTGAAAACATGTGGAACAAACACAAGAGGAAATACATTTGGCACATTTATATGAGCTAGAATAACCAAAAAAAAATATTAATCTTCCACAGAGCATACATTTCTTGAACAACTTGCAGAGCTTCTATCTTGGAAAACCAAAATTTTTAACCCTTGATTCAATATCATAAACTATTTATATAGGGCTTCAGAGGGAGATCCCATTACACAATATTATTTCTTGATTTAGTAGTGAATCATCATAACAAAATATCAGCGTTCTCAGTGACACAATTGTACAAACCAAATTTTAACTAACTAACATAGTTTCTTCTAGAATAAAATTTTTACATAAACAGAAAATTGAAGTGTCACAATCAACATGATCAGCAACATCGTTAGTCATGATAAGAGTGTTATGGAGACAACATCGTTGGGTTGATGATCTAAAGCACACAAGGATTTATAAACTTCTCACACCTTTCCATAATGTTGTAGCTGGTACAAGAGTGTGGAAGAATTGCTAATATCAAATATTGAGATTTGTGACCCTTGTATAGTCCAACCTAGGGAAAGGCAAGGCCTTTATCAACCCTATCAGCCAGAACTCCTTTTTGAGATAGTTAACCATTGTTTTACCTTTAAGGGTGGAAGTCTTATCATGGAAGGAATCTACCTTTCTCTTGGCCTCCACTAACATATGTTTGTGTTATGTCGATGGGATTAGCATTCCCACAAGATCCCAACAACTAGGAAACTCTGCCCTAACTCTTTCATCAAACTCAACATGGACATCTTTCTATACCACCCTTAGGCATTCCTCAACTTTCAATATGGTCTCCTCCTTATGAACCACTTTAGAGATATCCATGATAGTAGACACTCGATATAATACATCAATTGTCCTCAACTCATCGATTGGCCTTTTATTCAGAAATTGGATGAACTTCTTGGAAATGTGGGAGTTATTTTCCCCATCTTCTTTGGTAGCAAGGATAAAAAGCTCATAATGCTTTATCACAATTTTTACTTCATCCATAAGAGTTTTTCACTCCTAGTTTAATTTCATTTCTTGTATGATTTAATCCTAAACAAGTTTCTTGGCCTGCAAGAGATACATATTTCCTTTCAGATTGCCTTTTAGCTCAATAATCTCATGGTTTGTTTCCTGTAATTTCTTACCAATTATGTTTGTGTTGATACTTTCCATCTGAAGCTATTTTTCTTTATGTGGTAGCTTCCTTTGGCCAATGTCCAAATCCTTTTACAATTTCTTAAGCTCCCCTTCTAAAAGATGGAGTTCAGTGAGGGTCTTGCTGAGCTTCTTTTTGGGATTTTGGGTATTTTCAAGCACAAGAACTGCACAAATGTGTGTGTCTATCCTCTGCTAAAGTTCTGCTTTATGCTGTTTGAGGGACACTATCTCATTTTTCCTTTCTATCAGCCCTTTAGCTAGGATTTCTTTCTCTTATTCCACCTATGCAAATTCCTTATATTGCACATGTTCACTGACTGACATCTTCAATTTGCGCCTTAGCTCCTGTATCTCTTCTTGTAAACTTTGGAGGAGGGCTTCAAATGCAACTTTGTCTTCTGGATTTTTCCCCAACTTCACAATCATCTCCTTGACACTTTCATTCTGAATGTGTAGAGATCTGGAATTAGCTCTCTCCTCTTTCAACCTTATTGTTTTTTTCTCCAACAGTTTCTCACCCTTGTTGATGGTCAATGCATTTCTATTGAGTTCACTATACAATATTTCTGACACTTGCTTATGGAAGCTAATCTTAACTGACAGAATGACACTGGTCAAATCAAATGAAACATCCAATTCCTTGAACTTAGATCCTGAAGGCAATGGCTATGCTAGTGGGTGTTGGAGGGAGAACTTCATTTGATTTCTCTCTAAGTCTATGGAAGCTAGAAGTGTGGTATGATAGGGGACTAAGTGAGATGACATTTGCTGCTACATCTCCTCCCTTACCTTCTTGTTTCTTTGTTCAATGACCTTTCCAATAGGCCAACTTAGTTCAATAACAACAACACTTCCTTTTGAACTTAGAACAACTACCTTTGAAGAGGATGAGGCAACAATCTATAATTGGTCTTCCAAGGTCACCTGGAAGCTTGGTTTATCTAGTGTTGTCTCTAGTAGCCTGGTCTCAATTTCTTCTTCCTCTATCTCTTGGGGTTTTTCTTTTTTACTAAAATGTACATCTTCCATATCGACATGTTTAGCTTCGTTAATGGTCCTTTTATGTGCCTTGTCCTTTGATACTTGAGGATTGATTTCCATCTCTGTATTAATAGGCCACAAGTTAAAGTTAGATTTCCATTCAATCTCATGCCTATCCTCATGTTCATATGTCAAAGCCTTTATGCTCTCTCTTCTTTTGGTAATGAAACTATGAGGATAATAATGCTAGACTTCCCCTAGGTTAAAATTCATCTTCCTGAGTAATTCCTCCACTACCCGATGGGCTTGCCTATAATTAACAATAAAGGTCCCTCTGGCTTCCCCAATTTAAACATGTATCCCTTGTTAGTAGGGACAAAGGGAACTTGGTCTATATTCAGGCCTTGTCTATTGAATTCAAGGGCGAAAATCCTCATGGGCATAAACATAAGTAAGTAATAAGGAGGAAGCTCACACCCATAGACCCTGATTTATGTGAAGTACTCAAACAAGTACCAGTCCCCCACCCTAGAATCCTCGATGAGATGGAGGATTTATTTTTGATGAGGGAGAACTCTGTGAGGGGAAACACCATGAATGATTTTGTAGGCAGTGGCCATGTACGAGGTTATAAACTGGGAATAACCCTCACGCTCATGTCTTTTCCTAACAAGAACATCCCAGTCGAAAACAAAATTCGTCTATTTGTTGGAAGCCACCAAACTAAGACCCAAGAAATCAAATTCATCCACATGTGTGTACACAAAAAAAATAACAACAAGGAGTAATACCTGAAATAGGAGGCAGTGGGGAAATGGTGTAGTTGGAATCTTATGGCCTCGAGTAGGTAAGCAGGGATGTCAAACAAATGGCTAGGATGCATCATTTTCCTTAGAAATCCTAGAGAGATTTTTGAGGCTATATTTGCATCATCATCCCCAAATAGATGACTAATTAGGGATATGATAGGTTGAATAGGCTTTCTGAAGAGGGTTATAGGGAAATTGTCATGAATAAGGAGAGATTGTAGGCCCAGGGCCAAGACCATTTGCAGAATGGATTGTTGTTCATCAGCTAGAAGGGTTGTGTAGTGGTAGACAAATGTGGTTTCAGTGAATTACTAGGGTTCATAGGAGCTTGGGTAAACTTGGTCCTTTTGAATTACCTTTGGGGTCACCTCAAGTATTTTGACCGCAATTGAGGAGACAAAACAAATGCTCATCTATATATATATATGTTTACGCAATCCAGGAAACAAACTCAGAAAAATGTTGCATTGAGGGCATAATCTGGTAGTACAAGCCTGAGTCGACCACCCCAAGTAGGTCTTCCCCTTTGATGTGGCTACCATACAGGATGAATCGTAGGTCTACAAAGTAGGAAGAACTAGAAGGGTTTGCAATTTGCGCCTCAGTGTCCATGAGATTCTCGACACTGGAGGAGGGTTTAGCCTCATGGGTTTTAAAGGGCTTAGGAGTTGCCTTCTTTATTTTCCAATGAATAATAAAATGAATTTCCAAGTGAAAGGGATTTTCTGGTTACTTGTTTTCCCTACAAAAGTCGAAAACAATGTTAAAAGGAGGTTCTGGGCTCGCTAAAAAGAATGGTTGGGCAGCGTTTGTAGAACAAATGGAAGGCAAGAGGCATTTGCATTCGGAAGTAGTTTGAAGTTTGAAAATTTCTAGGTAGGAAGGGTTTTTATAGGGGGAGGGGGGCCAATAGTCAGCTAACATGGGATGACGACATGGGGCGACATGTGGCAGAATGGTATTGGATGGTGACAGGGGATAGGTGGATGGGAGAAAGAAGTAGGCAAGTTATGGTTTACCTTTCAAACTCATGCTCACTTGAATTGACGTCGTCTAGGATAGTGGGAGGCAAGATCTATCACTTACTTCCTGAAATGAATATGGATCATTGGGTTAGCGAGCCTGCCATTTTGACTTGTCAACTCCAGGGATAGCACCCGCTTATCACCAAAATAGGTTACCCCCCAAAATGCTTCCAAGGGCTAGGCGGGCAGAGATGGATGTTGATAAGCCCTGAAACTGCTTGACTGTTAACTAATGTGTGTGCTAGTGCAAAACTCCTCCTTTGGCACATTGCGCTTACTTGGTAGGGGTTCCATGAGCATTGTTGTCTAACCTTAGGCTTTCTGCCATGGCTCTAGGGCATTTTCCCCATAGATGATTTAATTGATTTTTAACTAGGAGCCTTGAATCCAATCTCTCAACCTTCTTTGGAGAATTGATGAGGGGCAACAACAGGAAGGGACAATGCTATAAAGAGTTTATTGTTAATTAATTATGTTTCCTTCTATTCTATAAAAATATCAATTCATAGATTTTTGGAAAAAGTTTTTTTTTTTATAAAATTTCATAATTTATTATTTTGCAAAATAAATTCTTCCAAACTTTATGCCAAAGTTGTGGAGTAGATTTTGGAGAGAAATTTTCCAAATAGACATGTCTATTTTGCATCACATGATTTTTGCACATTTATAGAGGTGATTAAAGAAGGGAATTTTTTAAATTAAAAGGTAAGGCAATGTTGTCAATAATATTAACTTAATATTTATTTATTTTACTAGTGCAATATATAAAATTATTATTAAAATATTTGTAGATATCAAATATAAGTACTCATTATACATATACTTTCACATTCTCCATGATTAAAGAATTAAACATTAATAGATAAACTTTATTATTAATATTTTATATATATATATATTTATATATATAAAAAGTAATATATATCATATATATATTATAAGGACATGTAACACTTTTTAGACAATAGAGATTGGCCTACTTTTGTCAAAAAAAAAAAAAAAAAATTAATAACTTAAAATAGATTTGTAGTTAATTAATTCTCTATTATAATTAATTAGAGTTATTACTATATTAGTTATTAATATTTATAATTAATTAACTTCTTAAAATCACGTGAAAGAAAAACATTGATCAACATAACTACACAATCAATCAGATACTGAATAGTAAATTTGAAAACAATTTAAGTCGACAACCTATATACTAATAAATACTAATGGATGTTATGTGATTAGGAATGCGCTAATGACCAACGAAGTTCCGTGCATCAAAACATATCAATAATAACATTTTTCTTGGCACAACGATAAGAAGTGTGTCGTCTACTGTACTCAGTAGGACTGACGTGGATTGCTGTCATGAATGTAGAAAATAACTCTGAGAAGTAAATAAGCACGTGCATTGCTGCCATGAATGTAGCAAACACCTGTGAAAAATAGTTAAGCACGTTTTTGAAGTGAAACATTGCCCTAAATGATTACATTATGTTCAATACGCTCTAAAATATATTTCTGACTTTTGGTTGGGAAAGTACCGAATATTTTCATGACAAAAACGACTTCTACAACCCACAAATCCAGACACCACACATGTGCATCATAATCCAACAACTTCCATCGACATAATATGATCATCACCATTCCTGCACACAAGGTACAGATTTCGAAGGAGGAGGTCAAGAATTGTTTGAAGTTTAGGATTAATCAATGAAGAGCCTGGACATGAAAGAATGTTGCTCCAAATTTAAGGTGCCCATAAATGTAATAGCGTCTATCATGGTGCCACCTTCCCGACCATCTCCCAAAACCATCCTTTATATGTCCAATCTCGACCACCATCTCCTTTTAAGAATTACATTGGATACTTTACTTGTTTAAACTAATGTTTCTTAGAAAGTCCAAAATCCTGTAAAAGTTATTTGGGGTGCATTGTCAAAAGCATTGGAGCAGTGAACGTGTATGTGAAGATCGTCACGGTGATTGGGTGTCACGTGCATGTGGCAGTTGTTAGAAACAACTCAATTTTATTATAAGTTTATCTTTTCATAGGTGTAGCAGACGGACCCACCAAGACAACTCATCTTGATCTCTAGATCCTAGAAGTAAATTATGGTAGTAGGGGAGAACTTCTGGGTTGACAAGCGACGAGACATTGTGGCAGACACTTTGGTAGTGATGACCAATGAGAGAAGAGGAAATGTGGACCAACAGGACACATAATCCTGTAAGGGAGACCCGAGATGAAAATTAAAGGCACAATAGAGGAGTGTCAGGATAAAGGAGTCCAGGGCCAATTTTTGGCGTCAGAACTTGGTTTTGACGCGACAAAAAGGCTAAGGGAGTGACGGAAGATAAGCTTGCAGGGCTTAAAGAACAATGGGCCCAAAAAAGCTATATTTCGTAGTGTTAAGGCATCTGTGTGCATGAAGGAGTCAACAACAAATATTGGCATAATATGCCAAATTTGCATGAATGAGTTGGCAACATTATTGGTAGCATGGACGAGTTAAGAGAAAAATTTGGAAGTTAAGCGAAACTTCGAGTTGTGCTAGATTAATAAACTATAATTAAAACCTGTAGAGTGCCAGAATAGGTAGAATTTCCAAAAAAATCAGAGATTGAGTTTAAAATAACATATCAGGGAATGAAACGACTTTAAATTTTTAGGGTGTCTCAAAGAATGTTGTGTATGAATGTCGCTCTACAACCCTAGCATTCCTGAACCATGGCCATGCCCTAAACCTAAAATAGGAGTCTGCATTCCTAACATCTCCAGCGACTTGACCAGCCTGTGGGTTATTAGATAGGTCGGGATGACAGACTAAGACGGGGGGGGGGAGAGATCCCCTCCTACCGGGATGCTGCAGCAGGAGACTCACACCACAAATCAAACACTCAGCTGCAAGTCCAAGAAATGAATTCGAAAAATGGCCCTATCCTCGAGGCGCGATGGCAGGCTCAAAGGAGGGGGAAGTGCCTACCATGTGCAACACAAAAACCAAGATTTGTTATCCCGATGAACAAACTGGAAAGATATTGAAGCTTCATGAAGGGCCATGCGATGATCTGCAAGTTCATAGGAGTGTGGCCAATGGAGAAATGCATCATTACGTGGATACAACAAAAATTGCAACCCAAAGGCCATATCGAACTCAAGCTGGGAGCCAGAGGCTTCTTTACAGTAATCTTCTCAAACCTACAAGATAAAGAAAGAGTAAAATGGACCCTATTTCCATTATAATGTTGATTTGTTCATGTGATATTGGGAGAAATGTTATGACCCCGATAAAGAGAAATTCCTAGTAGCCCTAGTATGGGTAAGACTTTTTGGACTCCCAATGAATTTCTCGGATCTAGAAATACTAGAGGGAATAGGGAACACAATGGGAAATTTTGTCAAAATACCTGAAACCACAAAAAGATGCCGATATACATTGTATGTGTGAATCTGTGTGTATATGAAGATAGAAAAACCCATACCCAAATCAGTAGAACTAGAATATCATGAAGATGTATGGTAGTACACCCTGGACTATGAGAATATTCCATTTAGATGTCAAAGGTGCCATGAATATGGCCATTTATACAAAGAATTCCCATTGAACCAGGAAGGTCCGGAGCTAAAGGAAAAACAATCGAAGACCCCACAAGAAGGAAATGAGGGGTTCCAAGTGGTTAAGAACAAGAGAAGGCCACAAAATGGAATCCACAACCCAGAAAAATAAAACCAAGCTAAGTCGAGTAGTAAAAATATATATGAAGTACTACAGGTGGAAGAATAAGTAGAAAATGAAACCCAACCCATGGATTTCCAGGAAAAAGGAAAAGAGACCAGTTCTAGTCAAGCAAAAACAACACCTAAGTGGAATGCTCAAAGAGAGCTCACACATAAAGATGAATAGGTAGGAATGGAAACCACTATAATGGAAATCAACCCAAACAAGGGGGAGGAGCTCAACATTAAAGAGGAAGTCCTTAATAAATTGTTGAATGAATGGAGGAACTTAGATGAAAGATTTATTTCGGAGGACCAAAAGAAATTGTAAAAAGAGGCTTTTCAACAATACCAAGCCAAACAAGGATAGGGATAGGTTGAGATCGTAGAAAAACTTGGAATTCACCAGGAAAAACCCCAGGAATATCAAAACAAAGAAAAAGGCAGGAAGAAAAGAGGCCGGAGAGATTTACAAGAATCAATACAGATAATGGGAGAAATGTTGGTGAGAACAGGCAGGGTGGTACCGTTATCGGTGGTATACCAACAACTTAACAAAGTCTCCCAATGATAGTAATATCCTGGAGCATAAATGGCCTAAATAGTCGAGGAAAATAGAGATACTTAATGGAGCAATTGAAAAAAGAAAAGCCACAAATTATGCTTCTCCAAGAAACTAAGATAATAGGAGAAAAACTAGAAGAGATTATGAGGAAGATGAAACCAAGGTATGAGGCAGTAGAAATAGATGCAAAAGGAAGTATAGGAAGGATTGCAATATTGTGGAACCCAGCGGAAGTAAAAGAATATTATTGGATAGGGATGCAACGCATCCTCATAGGTCGGTTCCGCAACATAAGAACTAAAGAATGGTTCATGCTCTCAATATTCTATGGCCCACACATCCCAATTGAAAAGGAAAGCTTCCTAAAAAGCATAAAGACCCTAAACCAAATTCATGACAAAAAGATATGGTTGATTACAAGTGACCTCAACCTAATAACATTGTTAGAGGAGAAAAAAAGAGGAATTAGAAGGGAGGAGCCAGAAATGGAACAATTCATAGATATCCAAGAAGAGCTACACCTGGTGGACATTCCAACAATTAATGGACGGTATACGTGGAACAATAGACGAGGGGAAAATAGGGAAATTTTGTTCCACCTTGATAGATTCTTGGCAACAGAAAACCTCATTAGAAAACATGTTTAATATGAGGCATCCGTCCTACCATGCTTGGGATAGGATCATTGGTCGATTAGGTTAGAAGTGGATATGAAACAAGGGTAAATGAAGAGACCCTTCAGGTTTGAAGCTTTTTGGTTGAGAGACCCGACCTTCCCTAGAAAACAGAAGGAATGGTGGAAAGAAAGTGAGAAAGAAGGAAGAAACTTAATGCATACTTTCCAACTCCACCTCAAAGATCTTAAAGGTAAAATTAAAAAATGTAACGGGGAAGAGTTTGAAAACATACAACAAGATCATGAATTGATTCAGGCAAAGATGAGGAAGGTGCAACAACAGATAATAAATGATGGAAGAACTGAAACCCTAGTGGAGGCAAAAGGAAAAGGACTAAATAAATTAGAGGAAATGAGGCAGCAAGAAGAGATCTTGTGGAAAAAGAAATCAAGAACTCAGGGGCTGAAGGAAGGTGAAAGGAATACTAGACCTTTTCACAAAGCGATGATTCAACACTGGCAGCATAACAGGATCTTCTCCCTAGTGGACTAGGAAGGAAATCATCTTATCCAAAAGGAAGATATGGAGAACTTGCTAGTCCACCACTTTCAAAACTTGCTGACAGAACCCAACATAGATAGGATAGAGAATATATCTAGACTAACTCAACATATCCCCGACTTAGTGAGCAGGGATTAGAATATCGCCCTACTAAGGGAAATCAACAAGTCTGAGGTGGAAAAAGTCATCAAAGGCCTTGCAAAAAATAAAGCACCAAACCCAGATGGGTTCACAGCTAAGTTCTTCTAGGAAATGTGGTCTTTCATGGGAGATGATATAGTGGAAATCATGGAGGAGTCCCAACACAATAAAAGAATGCATCTGGCCTTGAATTTCACTTTCCTTGCTCTTATGCCCAAAACTGACCACTTAAAACAACCGCAAGAATTCAAATCAATAGATCTCTGCAATGTAATATATAAAATCATGACCACAATCATGGTGAATCACCTCAAACCTATCCTGCCTGGATAAATATCCCAAGAATAGATAGGCGTCGTCAAAGGGAAACAAATTGTAGGTGGAGTTGTTATGACTCAAAAGGAAATACACTCCTTTTTAAAAGAACCCCGACTTTGAACAGTTCCATCCACAACATGTTCAAAGTATAGATATCCACGAAGAAGAGACAGAACACACTTTGAGAGGGTGTTAGCTTCAGTGTTATGTTCTCTAGTGATAAGATGAAAGGTGACCTCGGAGAAAAGTTCCTTAAGCTAAGTTATGCACTGCATCTAGTAGAGAAGAGAAGGAATTTGAACAACCAACCTACCTTGGATACATCAGATAGTAGAAAGGGAGTCCTTGAACACCATAATGCTATCATAACTCGCAACTAAGAAAATATTACATTTTACTCTATTAAAAAAAAAAAACCTTAAAATATTTATCAACTATAATTTCATTTTATATT
>APFE030689071.1:23529-35164 GCA_000404065.3 Pinus taeda
CTAAGGGGGGATAGGCTCTAGTGCCTCCTTCCTTCTCCTATTGTTTCATATTTGTAAATCCTTCAATCTTATCCCAACTTGTTCTTAAGGGGGGATGTTAGGATATTCCGACACATAGGAAATAGTTAAGTATAACTTGGTCTAGTGTAGGGTTAGGTAAAGTGTGTTTCTTTACTATGTACTTTTGTAACTTACAATCCGATGGTCATGATATGTAGTAATCTGATGGTTCATTCTCTCCTCGGTATTACTGACACTTGATCTGTGGCTTAACACCCGATTGGTCCATGATCTATATTTAAAGAGCATGGAGGGTCATTTTTAGGTTAACTGTTCATGAGAGAAGCTTATGTAAAATTTCATTCTTTTATTAATAAATTACCTGAAGTGGCTGCATTGGCTCAGGTTGTGGACTATTTCCCTCTTTGAGGGTTTTAACCACGTTAAAATACTGGTGTATTGATCCATGATCTATTTGTGAGCAGTGTCCTTTAATGTTCTGTCTGAGGAACTTACCCTGTAAATTCCTACACCATGAAGCATCTATTAAAGAAGGATGTGCAATTCCAATGGACAGAAGAATGTCAACAAGAATTAGATATACTAAAAGAGAAGATGGTCACTTCGCCTATTATGATTTTTCCAAATTGGGAGAAGGAGTTCAATGTGCATGTGGATGCCTCATCCATGGCTTTGGGGGTGATGTTATTTCCTTTGGGAGAGGGAGACATGGACCATCCAATTTATTTTTCTTGTAGAAATTTGTCCACAATCGAACAAAATTAAACAACTGTAGAGAGGGAAGGGCTCACAATGATATATGCTTTGCAGAAGTTTCAACACAATCTTATGGGAAAAATGTTTAATTTTTATATAGTTAATTAAGTGTTCATGTATTAAGTTGACAAGCCATTGTTTGGAGGGTGCATATGTATAAGGATGTTGTTATTTTAGGAGTATGGCTTTGAAGTAGTTGTCAAACCAAGGAAGTTGAATGTGGGTATAGATCATTTTCCAAGGATCACCAAAGGAGAGGAAGCTATGAATATAGAAGATAAGTTTCCATATGCACAATTTTTTTGGTAACAATGATGGATGATTATTTTGATGAGATTGCACAGTATCCGAGCATAGGGATTTCTCAGCAGAGTACATTTTCACACAGAAAATAAATTGGTGGTAAAATCTGTAGACCATTAGTTGATAGCAAGGTGCTTATATAATTTGGGAGTCAATGGCATATTACGCAAATGCATATTATAGCATGAAAGGACAATGATTTTAGCATAAACTTGTGAAGGAATTGCAAGTGGGAACTCTATAGGAAATGTTGTTGTGCAAAATATTCTCTGTGCAGGATTGTGGTGGCCTACCTTAGATAATGATGCTAAATAATTCTACAAGAGTTGTGATGTTTTCCAATGAGCAAGAAGACCTTCCAAATGAGATCAAATGCCCCTAGTTCCTCAAATTCACAGGGGCTTCACTCAATGAATCTTTGACATGTCACGTGCTTTTGTGGCCTACTAAACAATATCCTCAATTTAACAACATATTGAAAAATGCCTCAAAAAATCACATTATTTAACCTCTTGCCAATATGAACCCAATACACCTTCCCAATTTAAAAAACCCCTACTTTCAGTAGATAGCGTAGGTATCCATTTTTTCATTAACATTTTTTATACCCCTTTATATTTTTTCATTAACTTTGAGGTCCATTTTTATACCTGCCAATATAAAAAACCCTTACCCCCTATTATATACTCAATATATTATGTCATTTTTTCCTAAATATATATCCCCTAATATGACCTCATGTGGTATGGTATTTCTCCCCTAGTGAAGCCCCCGTGCTCAAATTACACTTTAGGCCTTTGACAAGTGGGCAACAGATTTTGTGGGTCCCATTAACTCACCAACAAAAATATCAAGAGCCATATATATTATCACTAAAACAAACTACTTAAGAAGGTGGGCATAAGTAGAACCTATGAAGGAATGCAACACAAATACTACTATGAAGTTTCTATTTCAGAATGTATTAACTAGGTTTGGATATCATTGGATTTTGATAAGTGACCAAGGTACCCATTTTTTAAACAAAAGAATTGTGGAATTGCGAAAGAATTTAATAAGATATTAGATAATGATTTGACTAAGGTTTGTAATGTAAATAGGGATGAATGGGAATTGAGGATAGCAACAGTTCTCTGGGCATATAGAACCACTTGCAAGAGGCTGACAGAGAAAACACCTTTTAGTCTAGTGTATGGACAGGAAGTAGTCATTTCTATGGAGTTTCTTATACCAGGTTTGTGCATTGTTGTATTCACAATAATGATTGAATTTGGAACAATGGAATAAACACTTTGGGATTTGTTGCAACTAGAAGAGATCATGCACTTGTAGGATTTAATCAAAATAATTTTCTACCAAGTAATAAATGCATAAGATAGAAGAAGTTTCAACCAGATGACTTACTCCTACTATATCGTAATAAAATCTTGAAGCACCTAGGAAATTTCCATATGCATTGGCTTGGACCCTATGTGATAAGAAGTGTGACAGATGCAAGAGAAGTGTAGCTGGAAAATCTCAATGGTGGGGAGAGAGATAGATTTTGTTTATTTGTGTTGTAGATAGATGGTTTCAGAGTTTTATCACATAAGTAGTAGTTGTGTGTTGTGTCATGGAAAAATAAAGACATTGTGCGAAGGAAAATATTGTGCACAAAGATATATATCACGACTAAGGTTTGTAATGTAAATAGGGATGACTAGGATTTGAGGATAGAAATAGTTCTTTGGACATATAGGACCACTTGCAAGAGGACGATAGGAAAAACACCTTTCAGACTAGTGTATGGATAGGAAGTAGTAATTTCTATGGAGTTTGTTATACCAAGTTTGCACTTTGTTGCATTCACAATAATGATTGAATTTCGCACAATGGAATAAATACTTTGGGAGTTGTTGCAACTGGAATAATATCACACACTTGCATGATTTAATTAGAATATTGACAAAGCGTTTGAAAAGGGCTAGCATAATATATGGATAAGATAGAAGAAGTTTCAACTAGGTGACTTAGTCTTACTATATCATAAGAAATTCTTGAAGCACCTAGGAAAGTTGTAAATGCATTTTCTTGGACCCTATGTGATCAGAAATGTGACAGATGTAAGAGAATTGCAACTGGAAAAGTTCAATGGTAAAACTATGGAAGGATTTTTGGATGGTAGTCAAAGAGAGAGAGAGAGAAAGAGAGAGAGTAGATTTTTATTTGTGTTGCAGAAATATAGTTTTAGAGTTTTTGTTATAAAATTATATATTACACAGCAATGGAACACATAAAATATTGCTGAAATATAAACACAGAAAACACATAAAATAAGAGAGACACAGATATGCGTGGTTCACCCAATTTGGCTGATGTCCATAGACAAACAACCAGTCCTTCCTTTTATATTATCCTACAAAATGAATAGATACAACCTACAGTAGATCTGTTGTAATTCCCTCTTTGCTCTCAAACAATCTCCTCTCTCTTTCTTGTTCATAATACACCTCTACATTGCCGAAATTCAATTCCCTCATATATAGCGAGAGGTTGCATTCTAGGTAAAAAAAACCCTAAATTAAACATAACTTCTACTGCCATATTTCATCCTAATGAATGGCCCAGATTGACTACGTAATTACAACATTTTACGAGGCAATTTTACATCTATTTTTAGCTTCGGAGGCGCTGCCCACGATCTCCCTTGGACCCCCCTTGTAGTGCAAATAATGGGTGTAGTTTCTGCCCCATTACAAACTGGGGTCCAATGCAGCGATACCTCTAAATAAAGAAGATAATTAGGCTCCACACCCAATAGTATTATCGTAGAAGTAGTAGTTGTGTGTTTTGTCATGGAAAAATAAATACATTGTGTGAAGGAAAATGATGTGAAAAAAAGAGAGATATCATGACTAAGGTTTGTAGTGTAAATAGGGATGACTGAAATTTGAGGATTGCAACAAAGTTATGGGCATATAGAACCACTTGTAAGAGGTTGACAGGAAAAACAACTTTTAGGCTAGTGTATGGATAGGAAGTAGTAATTTCTATGGAGTTTCTTATACCAAGTTTGTGCATTGTTGCATTGATAATAATGATTGAATTTGAGACAATGAAATAAATACTTTGGGAGTTTTTGTAGCTCGAAGAATATTTTGCACTTGATTTAGCATGGACTCTATGTGATCAGAAGTGTGACATATGCAAGAGAAGTGCAGCTAGAAAAGTGTAATGGTGAAACTATGCAAGGCTTTCTGGAGAGAGAGAGAGAGAGCTAGTGATATGTTTTGTTGTGGAAAAATAAAGACATTGTGCGAAGGAAAATAATTTGTAGAAATATATATATGGCGTGGATTTGTTGCAAATATTTGCAACACACAATGTTAGTGGAAGACAATTGTTAAGAATTAAGTGGAAAAAGCATTGGGAAAAAGGTGACCATTGGCCACATCAACAAGGTAATTGGTTGGATCAAACTTGAAAATATTATTCACTAACCACCAAAGAATATTTTACAGCTTAAAAATTACATTGGATTGCCAGAATGTGTTAGAAATGATCGTCGATGAGACATTTACAGGGATGGACCACTCTGCAAAGAAATATACATCACGTAGGAGTTATGATAGAAGATCGTACCATAAAAGCACCATAGATACCACACACAAACCAAGAATTTTATAAATACATTGTTGAGGGCTTGATTTTGTTCATTATGCAATTAAATATTTTGAGTTGATTGAGAGAAGAAGAAGAGTGATTTTTGGAGGAGATCGTGACCGCAGTTGTGAGGGATTCTTGTGGTCGATTACAGTAGTTATATAAGGAGTAGCAGACTACTATGATGGTGAAATTTATAGGGTCACCAGTATCATGTCAAAATTACACAAAGAAATCCTCAGTTGCTGCACAACACCATCCATCATCAGAGGGTGTGGAGGTAATAGAAGAAATTGGGGAAACAAAGGGCATTGGATCATCGTAGCCCATAGCATTGGGGATGACGTAAACATATACCCCACCCAGGCAACCAATAGTAAGGTAGGTTAGGATTCCAAAAAATCCCAAGTATACCATGACTTTGATGTTTATCCCACCCATTTTTCTGAAGTAGGGTAGCATGTTGGGCTATGTGGAGAAACTTCGACATACAAATCATGACATCATAGATAAAAAGAAATTCTCGAAGTCGACAAGATATTTATAGTGTGCACCAAATATGGACCCAAATGTTTTTGAGCTCAAGCTATATAAGTGGTCATTAAGATTAAAGCGATTTGGTATTTTGAACCTATTAGAGATCCCTCATTTTAGGAGCAATCCTGAAATCAATATTGTGAAAAAATTATTACCAAATTGTGTACATGGTGGTTACTTATGGTTATAATACGTCATTGAAATTACCCCATATATCATCACATGCATAATTAGTTTGTCGGTCATCGAAGAAGTCTATAAATTTAATATGTAGATTTAAAATTGCTCATGAAATTTACTAGATCACAAGACTTGAAGCTACCCTACTCATCTGCAGAAAAAAAATCACGTCAGAGAACACAAATCATTAACATGCATCAATATTCAACACACATACACATATGTTTACCTAGGTAAAAGCAACTGCTCAAAACCCCTTACTATATGTATTGCATTAATAAAAGAAATAGAGAAGAAATACAATGCTTGCTCAAGCCTGAGCAACCCCTGCACTAGTAAAATCTATCTCATTGCCTCAAAGACTGAATCAAGCCAATACTTAGCCTACCAAGCTCCTATTTTCTTGTGATATTTGATGAGGAATTATCCCCCTATTAATTATGGAAATTACTCATCTAGAATTGTACTATTCCTTTAGGCTCTTCTTTGATTGCATGCACCACTTATACAACTTGGAAATTCTACAAATGATAACACACTTCCCTTGAACTCAAATCTCAACTAGGTTCCCATAAAATAGATAGATATTGAGAACCGAGCAGCTTGGGAAATGAATCGAGTTTTTCCATCGATATAGGATCTGTAATCGTGGGAGCCATACCCAATCGAAAAGAATATTATACAAACACATTTCAAGTAATTGCAATAGGAGCCTGACTTATTTGCATGCATGATTTAATTTAGGTTGATTTATTAGTTAACTGGATGATAACTCAATGTGAAAAAAGTTACACACCCTTGACTAAACCTCCAATAGTTCTACTAACATGGAGAACTAGTTACACTGATAATAACTCAAATTAACTAAAATAGATTGCTACAAATTAGCAATCAATCATGTCACCTCAGTCAACTACTTCCAAGTATTTGGATAAAATTGAAATTGAAATTTCTCCTAATTTAATCAAGGCAAAATTAAATTATGATTTTCTTGCCACATTTTCAACACTCCCTCTCAGCAAGAAAGGGATTATCAAATACTCCAATCCTGCTTCTATGAAACTCAAATTTTCCTCTTGACAAATCCTTTCTCAAAATATCTTCATCCTATCCCTATGTCAGAATGTACTGTAATAACATAATCCGCCTTTGCACACAATCTCATAGATGGTGATATAGGATGTCAATATACGTCGATCGATCATGAAATACTAGATTCTCAAAGAGTTTGATACAACTTGATTGTCACAATAAATCATTGTAGGATCCATCTTTTGACCAAATAACCTAACAAGAATATTTCTCATCTAGATAGTCTCACATGTTACTTGATTGGAAACCATGTATTCTACTTCCACTCAGCTCAGTGCCATAGATCTCTGCTTCATGATGTACCAAGAAACTGCTACTGACCCAACAATGAAAATCCCTCCTAAAGTGATCTTCTTATCTAATGGACTCCCCACCCAATCTATATCTGTAAAGCCTTGCAACTTCACTCCTCTTTCCATCTGTACCAAATACCAAACTGAGTAGTTCCTTTGAGGCATCTCAACACATTCTTTGTTGCCTTCCAATACAGTTTGATTGGGTTAACCATGGCTTGACTAAGATGGTTAACTGCATAACACATGTTTGGTCATGTGTTCACCAAATATATGAGTGAACCCACAAGCTTCCTATAAATGGTAGCCTCCACTTCCTCATCTGAAGTGGCATCCTCTTTCCTCCAGTTACTAGCTAGAGGAGTGTCCATGGGTTCTCTAATCTCCATGTGGAACTTCTTCATTATATCGTTGGTATACTTTCCCTTAGAGACAAACAATTCCCCATGTCTTTTCCATACTTCCAAACTGAGGAAATAATGCATAGTTCCATGTCCTTCATCTCAAACTCTCTTACAAGGTCCTCCTTGCAAGATATGACCAGTTTCTCATCACTGGTAAGGATCAACTCATTGACATATAAAACAATAATCAATAATTTACCTTCTACCACAATGTGATAAAGGTTTGCATCTTCTTCAATTTTGGTGAAGCCCAAACCGGTGAGATAGCTATCAATCTTGGTATACCAAGCACGAGGTGCTTGTTTGAGTCCATACAATGCTCATTAAGTCCGCACACATGCAACTCTTTGTTAAAGGCCTCAAACCTCTTCAGTTGCTCAATATACACCTCCTCCTCAATAAATGCATTGAGGAATGCTACCTTCACATCCATCTGGTGGATCTTCCACCCCATCTGCACTGATAGTGCTATAATTGACATGATGGATGAGTACCTTGCTAC
This sequence comes from Pinus taeda, assembly GCA_000404065.3. Taxonomy (NCBI): domain Eukaryota; kingdom Viridiplantae; phylum Streptophyta; class Pinopsida; order Pinales; family Pinaceae; genus Pinus; species Pinus taeda. Next base: position 31,260 of record APFE030689071.1, read on the forward strand.
TGGAGCAAAGGTGTCCTCATAGTCAATTCCCTCCACCCAAGAGAACCCCTTGGCCACAAATATGGCCTTTTGTTTCTCTATGCTCCAGGTGGTTGCATTATTTACCTTGTAAATCCATCTCGATCCAACCAATGATTTGTCTACTGGTCTTGGGACAACTTCCCAAAACTATTTCTAACAATGGAATCATATTCCTCTACCATAACATAAACCCATATAGATTGTTTCACTGCTTCCTCGAATGAGGATGGTTCTGTCTCAACTAGCTCATTCATTAGAGCCATGTACGCAGTGTACCAATCTGGTGACCTCCTCTTCCTGCAATGTGATGTGGGTGCTCCCACATTCTCTCTTAAATCCAACAATAATATGTCATCTTCCCTGGTCCACTTCCTTCCTTCTTTGGATGTATCTGCTTGAGTGGATGTCTCCACTCTCTCCTCTGTTTGTAGCTGCTCCACATCTTCCACAGGTTCTTCCTTTCGAGCCAAAATCTCTTGATCGGGCTGGAATTAAATCTCCCTCTCAAAAGAACACATCATTTCCTTCTCCTCATCAAAATTCACATCCATTCTGAACACTTTCATCTTGAAGGATGACAATTACACCCGATAGTTATGAGGTGTATCTGTGTACCCCATAGTAAATTGATGATCCAAATATCTTGAAGTGTGACACATCTAGTTTCTTCCTTGAAAAATCCTCCTCTTTTGCACTCATGCGAAGAATCATGTGAGTACTCATGTTCTACAAGTAGACCGTTGTGTTGCAAGCTTTAGCACACAAGTGTAGAGGTAGGATTTGGTCATGCAACATTGCTTGTGCTGCTCCCACAATACTTTTTTTCTTCCTCTCATCCACCCCATTCTATTGTGGGTTTTGAGGTGTTGTCAACTCTCGTTGAATGCCTTCCTTTCCACAAAAATTTTTAAAGTCATTCGACACGTACTCACCACCATTATTGCTCCTGAGAGCCTTCACTTTCCTACTAGTATCTTTCTCAACAAGTGATTTAAACTCAACAAATTTGCAGAATGTCTGGTCTTTCTTTTGCATGAAGTAGATCCTGCACTTCCTTGAGCAATCCTCTATAAATATAACATAATACATGTGTTTGATAGTGGAGGCTGCCAAGAAAGGTCCACATACATCAGAGTGGATGCTTTCAAGGATTGTGTTATCACTTGGATTGAACCTCAGGCTGAAGGAAGGAAATGCCAGGGTAACCAAAAACCACGCTTAGCCAAGTAGCTAGCCCTACTATGCTAGGAGAGGGATCTCTCCATAAGGATCTTAGCCAAGATGACTGGATCAAGAAAATGATATTAGGATAGGTATAGTAGCACAAGGTTTGATTTGATTTTGAAAGGTTTTGCTGGATCAGGAGGAGCCGGACAGTTAAGGCAAGGAAATTAGGTCAAAATTGTAGGGTTTCGATGGGGCAAGGTAGGCACAAGGCTTAGAACTCTAGGGTTTGATGGGTGAGGTGATTCAAGATAAGCAAGGATCTAGAAAGAGCATGTAAGCAACTGGATTCTTCCTAAACTGAATAAAACATAGACTGTGAATATATTCCCAAAAAAGAGCATAACTAGCATTTGCACCAGATGTTGCAAAGGAAATGACGTAAGGCATAAATGTAAATGGCCATTGAATAAAGGCATCTTTTGCATCATTCATAGCAAGAGCCCACATTCCAATACTCAAAATAAGTAGTTATGCACACACCTTTGAAATGATAAAAAGAGATTCTTCAAACTCTATAATAACAAGTGATTCCCTAGAATCTAAAGTGGTTGCCAAGTTCCCCAAGTATAGCGATCAAGTTACTTTAACAGAACCACCAATAACAACCTGTTAAGAAGACATCATTCCCAACAAAAATTTTTATTTTAGAAACAAAATAGAGGAAGAAAGATATTGAACAAAATTGAGATTGTGAATCAAAAAACTAAAAAATTGCAATTGCAAGAATCATTAACGTGTCTATAGTTAGAATTTGTAGATGAGGCTTGGATCTTGAATGCTTACATCCATTGATCAAAATGCATCATCATCATCATCAATGTCCTCCTATAAAACTCCATATGCATACCCAAAAAATGATGAATTGAATGTTTCACCACCTACCATATCAGAAAATTTAAGAACCTACAAAACCAATCCCAAAATTAGAGAAAATATTTAACAATGACTCGTGAGCAAGAGACTACATTATCTAGGAGAATCCCCTAGGTAATATCCTTCCACAAATTATATATATGGTGTGTGGCAATGCATTGTTATTATCATCATCTACTTTTCATAACTAATCAGAGGGATATACATGCCATATGTATGCAGTTTGCTCCACTTTGAGTCTTATATCTATATATGGAGCAAACTGCATACATATGGCATGTATATCCCTTTGATTAGTTATGAACAGTAGATGATGATAATAGAAATGCATTGCCCAACATCATATCTATAGTTTAAAAGTAATGCTTAGTGCTTTGCAAGCAAAATGTTTAATCTACTTATGAGCAAAAATTTGAAATATTTGAGAATGCAGATTTCCATAGTTCATCATATTAATCCTTTAAATTTTAACATGTATAGTTTTGAAATAAATTAAATTATGTTTAGAAATCCATAGTTTCAGACACATTGAAAATCCAAAAATTCCCTCATAATATGCCTCCAAGCATGCAAATATGACTGATCACTAAACTTTCCTATTCAAGCAGTATCATAGTTTTAAAAACCATCTAGTCTAAACTAGAAACTAGCCAAATCGGTCAGTCAAATAGGCCCAAATAACAACCTATAGAAAAGCCATTTAGGTTCCAGTTCAAAACATGGTTAGATAGGTGACATTTTCAAAACCCAATTCCAGTTTTTAAAACTATGAGCGATATCCAATCACTCTTAAATTTTTAGGATATGACAAGTTCAAAAAATAAGAATGGAAAGTACCAACAATAATTCCAAATATTAATATATTTAGAAATGCACAATTTCAGATGAATTAGAAACCCCAAATATCCTTTGAATTTGCCTCAAAACATGCAATGATGACTAGTTAACTGAATCTTTCCATTCAAGTGCTATTTAGTTTCTCTTGAATACTTAGTATATGAGTAATTCAATAACTACAAATGGCAAGTACCAAACATCCAAAGACCAAATCTTAAACAAAAGAAAATCTAGTTTGGAACATATCTAGAAATGTGCCCTAGATTCTATCAACTAGAATTCCAAGGTGTGGAGCGATAAAAAGGTGTCTTTTAAACTCCTAATTACCTTCACATTAATTGTCAACCCAGGGACGAATTTTTATTTCAAGAGTGTACTCAGTCTGAGGTGGCTATTTACTCAAGAGTAATGTTTAGTAGTACAACGTTTAGAAAATACAAGAGTAAATGGATGCTAAACTATGACTGAATTACTTCAAAAGGATAAAATCACACAAGGCAGCTTATCAGTCAAGGGTGCGAAAGCGATAATCCATCCCTCTAGAAACTGATGGAAAGGAAATTAGAGCATGGACCATAGGTCTGGGAGCTAGGCAGCGACTGTTGAGGCTCACTACAGCCTTAGACCTTCTCTCACACCAAAGCAACAAATACAAGTAAATGGAACGGTAGAAAGTAAAATGGAACAACAAATAGGAAATGGAACAACAGTAAATGGAACAGCAATCAAAAGAACTAAATCTCGCTTGTCAAAACCAACTGATTCACACTCTGATATAACATTCTTTTCCCCTCAAGCAAACTGGATGGAATATACTTTATGGAACAACACTCATTGATGAATTATAGAACAGCAATAATCAACCATATATGCACGCCTCACATTAATATAGTAATCTGAGAATGAAGGATAATATAACTATGTTTCAAAACAGAGTAACATTACTT